>RXIC02000422.1:230971-246602 GCA_003952965.2 Morella rubra | reverse complement strand
TTCACGGTAAGTTTGACCTATTCGCCAGCGATTTCTTGTTGGCCTCTAAAACGAGTTGTATTCTAATCAAGATCAGAGAAAAATGTCAGAGTGTAGGCGCAAAATAACCGAATGAATGAGTTATTATAAATTCATTTTTAGCCACTGGACTCATATACTTTGACTATTAGAACTCTAATAGTCATTGAAGCAAGTTTGTTTGGAGAAAAATTCACTGAAGAGAAGATTCGGAGCTCCGGATCAATCAGTTGGTGCAAGTTCAAATGAATTGCTTGCATGTAAGTTTAACAAAGGTTTTGTCATATTGAAATCACTGATTGTAGTGTTGATTCTCTAGTAATTGGATTGGTTAAGTAGTGTGGCGCCTGAAGTAGGTTTTCCCTAGTGAAGAGTTCGTTTTCCATTTCGTAAACAATTGCTTGTCTTCTCTGTGTGTGTGATTGTTTGCTATCTTTACCTCTTTTAATTACTTGTTGAGTGTATGAATTAGCTAACTTCGAATCTTAGAAAATTGGGTGTAAATCTTGGTTAAAAGAATATAGATTGCAAATGTTGAGTCATTTTCAAGATTGATCACTACTGTCCAAAACGTACATGATGACCAACGACGGTTCAATTACGTTGCGGAAGACCCAAATTTATGAAGCAAAAAATTATAAGCTTGAGAAACAGGAGGGTGAAAAGCATTAAATGCATTTATATATACCAGGGAAGAAAGTCATTCACGTGTAGGACTTCCGCAGAAGATTAACTTACATAAAAAGAGAATGGATAGGCTATCGTGTCGTGGGTGCTCGATATTTCCATGCATTCTCACTCAGAATTAAGCCATGACACCTCAAGTCCACGTAGGTAAGTACTAATGTTGAAAACTGCCAGAAAAATATTGGCCTTTCCCACTGTCGGTCCATTCAGGTCAGTGAACAAGAAATAATTCACTTTTGATGTTTTCATGCCAAGGTAATTTTCTGTCAAAAGCTCTCTTTCTGATGTTTTTACTACAACGCGGTCCCGGAAAGCAGCGACTGCGTTGGTCACATATATATATAGCAATAGCAATAACCTTTAACAAGTAATTTGTCATTCTAAGTCTGCAATATTCTAAACATTCTTCTTACCCAAGCTTGCAAGTCTTCAATGGCATCTATTAGCACTCAAAGACTCTCTTCATCTTCTTCTTCTTCAACACCTCGATGGACTCACGATGTTTTCCTCAATTTTTGCGGCAAAGACACTCGCAACAGCTTTACAGATCATTTGTGTTCTGCTTTAAAACAAAAAGGTATTGTCATTTTTAAGGATGACGAAATACTTGAGCGAGGAAAATATATCTCCCAAGAGCTCTTCAAAGCAATACAAGAATCTCTATATGCCATCACAGTTATCTCAGAGCACTATGCTTACTCTAAATGGTGCTTGATTGAACTTGCTAAGATCATCGAATGCATGCGAGAGACAACACTCACAATTTTGCCTGTTTTCTATCATGTGGATCCCTCTGACGTACGAAACCAGACTGGGGCTTTTGCAATAGCTCTTGCTGGCCATGAAGAAGACCCCGAGGTTGACATGGAGAAGATGCAGAAGTGGAGAGCTGCTTTGAGAGAAGTGGGTCGTATATCTGGATGGCATGTACATGATAGGTACCATCTATATATATTTAGTCTTTTCTTCTTCTCGTGAAAATGTAGCAAAGTTGGATACCTTAGGAAAGTTATCATTTTTCAAATTATGGCATTAGCATATACTTTGTCATACTGTAGAACTTGATTGAGTCTTCCACGAATCACAATGACAAATTGTGTTTCGTTTCCCAATCATATTGAATTCGCAAAACTTTACGGACTTTTGGACTTTGGTTGAAGAGCTTTTGCAAAGTCTCAACCAGAAGAATAATTCAAAATTGTTACCAGCACCTCTCTAAAGAAATTTTTAACCATTCTTCTCACGACTTATATTTGTTTGCCACTAAGAAAATAGAACTTCTCTGTATATTTGTAGGAGAAAGACATGTTTCTTTTCTTTTTCGTTTTTTTTTCTTTTTCTCTCAGACTATCTTCACTATGAAGAAAATATTGGCTTCATCATCACTAAAGTAGATTTTGTAGAAAACAAGTAACTCAAGCAATGAAGACCAAAAAATTGAGGAAAGATGAAGCTAAAAGCCACATATAAAGTGAGAGAAGAAACGTAGAAAAAGGATATAAAAAAGTTCCTCTTACCCATGGCTAGCTATGCGAAGTCCAATGCCAACAAAGAATGATGTGAAAGGGTTAAGACATGGGTAGGTGGGAAACTAATTAGAAGCTAAACTGCATGGGTATTCAGAGACTATAGAGTTCCTCTTTATTTGTTGTACATTATAACATTAATAGTTACTTCACAACTATCTTTTGTTCAGACAGGAGTCAAGTGATTGTCAGTGAGATCAGTGAACAGATATTTTATGGATTGAGTCGTAACTTCTCAAGTATTTCGAACAAGCTTGTTGGTATAGAATCGCGTGTGGAGGAAATGATGAACCTATTAAATGTTGGGTCAGATGATGTTCGCTTTATAGGGATTCATGGAATGGGTGGAGTTGGTAAAACAACTCTTGCAGAAGTTATTTATGAAAGAGTTTCTTATCACTTCGAAGCTAGAAGCTTTATTGCTTGTATTAGAGAAGAAACAAGAAATCGTGGTTTAGTTTCTTTGCAACAGCAACTACTTTCGAAGATCCTCATGCAAAGAGAAATACATATATGGGATGATCATGAGGGAACCAAGATGATAAAGAGCACACTACAGAATAGGAAGGTTTTCATTGTTCTTGATGATGTTGATAGAGAAAAACATCTAGCATCATTAGCAGGGAGTCATGATTGGTTTGGTCCAGGGAGTAGAATCCTTTTAACAAGCAGAGATAGTCATTTGTTGAAAACACATGGGGTGGATGGAATATATAAGGTAAAGGAGTTAAATAATGATGAAGCTTTGCAGCTCTTTAGCTTGTCTGCATTCAAGAAACCCTATCCTGAGAAAATTATGTTGATTTATCTAAGGATTTTTGAACTATGCTCAAGGCCTTCCTTTAGCTCTTAAAGTTTTAGGTTCCTTATTGTTTGGTAGGCCACAAATGCATGGAAAAGTGCTTGCCAGCAATAAAAGCGAACCCTAATAGAGGAATTATGGATGTGCTTCGAATAGGTTTTGATGGATTGGAAGATTTGCAAAAAAAGTTATTTTTGGATATTGCATGCTTCTTTAAAGGAGAGGTCCTAGATAACATATTGATGGATATACTACAAAGTTGTGGTTACTATCCATACTTCAATATTGTTGTTTTAATGGATAAGTCTCTTATAACGATCTCTTCTGGAAGATTGAGAATGCATGACTTGCTACAAAAAATGGGTCAAGAAATAGTTCGCCACGAATCTCCTGAAGAGCCTGGTCGACGTAGTAGATTATGGCATTGTGAGGACATCATACATGTACTGAAACAAAATACTGTAAGTGAACTAATTGATACATCAACATAAAAATGAATACTGTCACTCTAAATTCTTATTTGTGTTTTTAAATTATTTCTACTAAAACAATTCCATTGTTTTTGCTACCAGGGAACAAATGCGGTTGAAGGCATATTCTTAAACTTACCAACGTGCAAAGATGAACATTTTAATGTTAAAGCATTCTCGATGATGAAAAAATTGAGAATTTTAAGATTGGCAATATTGATATTGTCGAGAACTTTTCAAAACTTCAGGACAAGTGCTTTTGTAGCAAGCTATGGTCCCATGATCTTTTAAGATCCATGCCAACCAATGAGTTACGTTTGATGGACTGGTTGGGATTCCCATTGAAATCCTTGCCACCAATTTCCAATCAGACCATCTTGTTCAACTTAACATGCATTGTAGCACATCAAACACTTTGGAAGGGAAAAAAGGTAGTATTTTATTCATCAAATGTTTATTCTTATTCTTCTAAATTTTCAAATAAGTTCACTCATATTTTATTTTTCAATTTATACAGAGTTTAGGCAACTTGAAACGCTTTGACCTTAGTGGCTCTAAGAGCTTGATGGAGATACCAGACTTTACTGGAGTCCCAAATCTTGAGATACTTGATCTTCAATGTTGTACGAGTCTATCTAAGGTACACATCCATTGGAGTTCTCAAACGGCTTAGACGATTGAATTTACATGGTTGCAAATGTCTTAAAAACCTTCCTGACAAGATCAGCTTAGAATCTCTTGAATATTTGTATCTTTCTGGTTGTTCAAGACTAAATAAGTTCCCAGATATTGTTGGAAATATGACATCTTTGCGGGTACTTTATTTGGATGGGACTGCCATTGAAGAATTACCCTTATCATTCAAGTGTTTATCTTGTCTTTCTATATTGTCCTTGCATGATTGCAAACAACTTTCAACCTTTCCGAGTGTTGTTTGTAGTCTTCCGTATCTTAAAGCTTCTCGATTTATCCGGTTGCTCAAGACTTCACTTAAATGTTGAGGAATATTTGGAGCAGCTTTTTGTTGGGGGAATCGTTATAAAATCCTCTAAGCTTTTTGCACATACCAGAGTATGGATCCAATACCTGCCCTGTTCGTGTATAGAGATGATGAGCATGACTCCATTGGGGCCTTCTATATTGATTATGGTGGCAGACTTTACTCTGTGAGAAACTTGGGAAATGAAAGTGATTATTTTTTACAGCAAGAAAGCTGTGCGGTGAGTCTCTTTATCTAATAATAACACAAAAGTTATTATTGTGTAATGCCAAGATCTCTTGTGAAAGTAATTGCTTAAAACACAACAATTCACATCTTTCTTTCTTTGGTTTTTACTACTTTACAGGTATGTCGCTCTAGTTGGGATCTGAACTACCAGAGTGGTACGACATTAGAAGCACTGACTCTTGTATAACACTTAAGATACGTGAGGACTCTGATAATAATTATAAGTGGTACGGATATTCCATGCTATTTTTATGAAGCCCATGAGCATGAGAAATCGAATTCTAGGAGTTTTGATGGCACTCAACCTGATTATGACCATTTTGTCGAATTTGTTTATCACTTTGAGACTAATGAAGGTATTCTAAAATCACCCTTAGTCCTTCGTGCACCTAAAGACCATTCTCTTGGGCGAATTGGATTTGGAGTGTATATTCCAGCTAAATGGTTTTTGGAACAGTCGAATAATGTGGAAGGATGGAGTTACATTAAAGCTTCAGTTGAAACACGTAGTCCGGACGTGGAGATAAGACAGAGTGGGGTGCGCTTACACTACCGGAATACTGCCCGAGATTTGTTTCAAAGCAGTGTTCATGGTCGTGGTTGTGATCTTGGTCACTATGTTGCTAATTGCTATGTTAGAATGGTTAGTCCCACTACACCATTTTTGTGACACAGAAGGAATTCTTTGGGGCAGCATGAATTTCGCCCCTGATTCCACACGTTGAAGCCCTCTGCTTTAAGGAACGAATTTTTGTTTTCGTCTCCAAATGGGAACTTTCAAAGTCGGATGTTTTGGTCCCTAAAATTTTCGTCTCTAAAGTATTCTTGTGTTGCGGGAACAGGGTTTTCGAGGATGAAATTTATTGATAATCAACATTACATTCATGAGGATGTCGGCAATCTATTCGTTGAAGATAAAAACATGCTTGGGCGGAATCTAAGGGATGGAGAAATTATCTTCGTGTCCTGCTGTGTACTTCATTGGGAAGGATAGAAATCAGAGGATGTACAGAGGAAGGTCGAAATTGTCTTTGCTGGCGATGGCGACCGCCAAAGCTTGACTATAGAGACATAGTCAATTCGCCCTGATACTGATCGTGCCAAAAGTCAGAAAGGCCCAATTAGAAATCGAGGACGCAGTCATGTGTAAGGTTTTCCCCAATTCGCTGGTAGGATCTGCCCAAAGCTTTTGGTTTAGTCAGCCCAAACCTCATTCCAAATCCAATTTCAATTTTGAGTTGCTGTAATAGGTGTTTTTCCCCCTTCATGTTGTCTAATTATTTGCGAACATAGAGGATGAATTGCCTGTAGGACAACCTCCATTTAAACGCCCTTTTAGGACCCTTTGTCCTTAGAAGAAGGATTCTCCATGCGTTTTAGGACCCTTTGTCCTTTGTCCTTGGAATGTGTTAGGTAGTGGAGGCGCCAATTGTTTGGGAGGCACCGACGCAAGCACAGCTGCAGTCGAAGCAGAAGTCAAAGCCCCTACAGGCATCGTAGCTATGAAGACCGCTCGAATGGAGGGCGTGGTTCTGGCAGAAAGTATGATTGGCTGTTTGCTTCAATGCCTTCTATAGTGAAGGATAGGCTTCTCGGAACTATTACATTAACTTTGTTAACTAGGGGCTTTGCCTTCTGGCTTATTAACGACAAAAGTTGAATACTGTACAAAGCTTACTTGCTGCTGTGGCAATTAAGTTAGAAGTTGTTAAAGTCTGTTATAACTAGTTTCAGTTGGTATTCGTAATTCTGTTATCAGTCGACTGTGTATATAAACAGAGTCCTTGTAAAGCTTAAGTAATACATACAAAGTTATGTGTATATGATACATGGCTTCCGCAACCCCCTCCTCCTCCTCCTCCTCCTCCCTTTGTTCGCACTCCTCTTATTCCTTCTCAAATGAATGATTCTAGTCCCTATTTTCTCCATCACAGGGACAGTCCTCGAACTCTTCTTGTCTCACAGCCCTTACTGGTCTCGGTCCATGCTGATGGCCCTCAGCGTAAAGAATAAAGTTGGATTCATTGAAGGATCTATTGTCAAGCCTGTTATCATTAGTTTTGACTACGCGATGTGGTTAAGGTGTAACAATATAGTGATATCGTGGATCATCAATTCAATTTAGCATGAGCTTGCTACAAGTGTCATCTACAACGAATCAACTTATGAGATTTGTTCTGATCTCAAAGAACGATACTCTCAAGGTAATGGACCTCATGTATTTCAACTACAAAAGGCTATCTCTAGCATTTCTCAAGATCAAATGACTGTTAGCAGTTATTTCACTAAACTGAAAGCACTTTGGGATGAGTTGCTAAACTATCAGCCTATACCTTTATACTCCTATGGAGCTCTCAAGACTATGATTGATTTTCAACATCAAGAATATGTCATGCATTTTCTTATGGGACTCAATAAGTCTTTTTTCAGTGTCAGAGGTTAGATATTGCTTAATGATCCTCTGCCTTCTATCAACAAAGTATTCTCAATGATTTTACAAGAGGAAAAGCAGAGAGAACTCACCTCTGTTTCTAATGCTACATCTGAGATTGCTGCTTTTCTTACTCAATCACATGATAATCGATATGGAGGCAAACCTTATACTCAAAATCCGAAGAACGAATGTCCTATGTGCAGCCACTGTGGAATCACAGGTCACACTGTGGAAAAGTGTTATAAGATCCATGGCTATCCTCTCGGATATAAGAATCCTCGAGTCAAAGCCTCAGCAAATCAGGTTGCTTGTGCAGTTGCACTTGATTCTCATTCTGCTTCTGTTGAGTTCGCTCTATGGTTCCGACTAAAGAATGGGAAACCTTTATGTTGTTACATGAATCGATTGGAAAGTAATATTAAGTATAAAAATAAATATTTTATTAGCCGTAACAAATTGGATGTTCCTTTGAGCTTAATCTACTGCTGCAACCACGAATTGGTCATCACCTTCAAAGGTTTTCTATTCAGGTTGTATTAAATAATCAAATTGGCAGGAAATTTTGAGCTGCTTTTAAGTTGTATACTTTGCCAACACGTTCGATTGTAATGGTGGGCCTTCAATTCCAAGACATTTAGGTTAAAAGTGAGCAGTGATGGGCCTTCAAATTCCAAGACTTTTAGCTTAAAAGTGAGACGGTTTGCAAACACGATAACTCAAAGTTTTGATGCGCCTCCCATCGATTTCCATTATAATAAATGATGACGCCAAAAATCACCAAGAGCCGGAGCCGATCAGATCTGAAATGGAACAAGGAGAGGGGCGACGTTAGATGTAGAGACTCCAATGCCTAAGTTAGATCTTAAGGAGAGTTTTAGTATTAGAGAAGTAATTACGCTTAAGAAAATATAAAAGGGGTCCTAACTATTTATATATGAGGGGGCGTAGAGTCTTAAGAGGAGTTTAATATCGTGAGCCTTTAGGACTCTTTGAATAACCGAGCAGGAAGGCTTGGAGGGATTAATTCATATTCGTATGGGCTGGGGGCCTTGGGTGTGCCCATGGTCTTGGGCACGACTACAACTAGGCCAATGTATTTCTGATGAGCTGGGCCAGTGTATTTCTGAGGAGACACTTGACTTGAGTGTTCTACAAGCCATCGAGCAAGGGTTCCATCATATCCTTTTGTGGTGTTTGGTATCCCTCTGTGTCGTTTGCTACTCGATATTGTTGCATTATTTCGCAAGGGATCTGCATTCAATGGCGTCATCTGGTTTTGAGACTGGGGAGGCTGGAGTAAGCCCTGCGCCCAAAGGAACTCTACCGGTGGCCCTATGGGTGTCCGATCACCACCAGACCAATTTAGCCGGATTACGGCTTAAGTATGGCATCCCTCTAACCATAGTGATAAGGACGCCTGACTACAAGGAAAGGCTGGTGTGCCCTGAAGGGGATGAGATTGCCTTTTTTGAAGATGTGTTGCACGCGGGGGCCAAATTCCTGCTTACTAAGGATATGCGACAGCTTCTACGATGGTTCTCATTGTCTCTAGTTCCCAACAGCTGGAGATTGGCATTGGGCTTCTTTGCCCTATGGGAGAAATTATTTTCGAATGAGAAACCTTCCGCCTAGCGAGAGTTTGTTTGGTGTTACAAGCTGCAGACAAGTGAGTTCAGCATGTACTTCTTTCAGGCCTAGGACAAGCATGGTTTGTTCCTTGGTTTGCCTTCCAATAACAAGGGCTAGCACCAAAGGTTCTTCTTTTTGTCTGGCATACGGTGGGAATATCCTTTGGGGGGAAAAAATGCCGTTAGGGTTCAATAGTCTTTGAGACTGCCTTTCGCCCAAGGTAATGCCTCTTATCCCTTCTGCTTATTTTTTCTTGTGCGTGCTTGGGCGTTCTGTATAACTTATCATTTGGTGGGATGCTATGATGTAGCTCGAGAAACACCAGGTCTGACCCCAGAAGAGGACTCGCGCATCAAGCGGGCAATGGCCGGTAAAGCCTAGGTTATGGTTGAGTTGCTGCCCTTCGTGAAGGCTGTGGGCGGGTCTTCAATAGGTGAGTCTCTGTGATTAATTTTGTTGTTATTTTACGTCCTTGCGATTCATCTGCTACTTCTGTAAAAGACTGTATATGTATGTTGGGTTGTTGCAAGTTGGAGTAGATTGTTGTCATTTTATGTATTGGGTGTGACTATAACATCGAATGGTGTGGTCTATTACTGTCGTTGGTGTGCTGGTATGGGAGTCTTAAAATTTGATGCGCAGCTGACCGGGCCTTCTCATTCTATATTGTGCGCAGAAGTGAGGCAGACGTAAAATACTGAATCCAATAGGGGGTAGGCCACTCAAAGCCATTCTAGGAGGCAAGTCGAGTCCCATTGGTTCTAGTCTGAAGTCTGGTGTGTCTGTCTGCAATACCAGGTCTAGTGTTGTTGCCCGTGAGACCAGATCTACTACGGATTGTTGAAGAGCAGTGACACCATCGTCGAGCAGTGACAACATGAAGATCCTAAAAGAAGTCACTGCTCCTACCGGTGCCTCGATTGGTAGGCCCTGGACTCGTTTACACACGAGGCTTGCGTTGACAAACGAGGAAGAAAAGGAAGAGAGTAGGGAACCTCTCGTTCGCAAGGCAAGGAAAAGGGCTCGTCGATCACTCGAGCAGAGCAGCAGCAAGCACCGAGGTTCTGTTGGGGGCTCATCCTCCTCCTCCGAAGGGAAGTCGTCCTTTGAGCTACCAGAAGCAACAATAGCTGTCAAAAGGCAAAACAGAGTGGTTGGTTCTTTTGGCAAGCCAACGGAGAGTCAAAGACAAAGTGGAGGAGCTGGCCCTTCTGCCTATCCTATAGAGAGTCCAGAGCTACCTCCATCACCTACGGCCTTTTCAGGGTGAGCTGATATGGAAAGTCCTAGCGTAACGGCTCTAACTAGTGCTAGTATTGGTGTTCGTTCTACTTTTATCCCCGAAGTGTTTGAGCAAGTGGAGAAGATGTTGCCATAATTTTCCTCCTACGCATCTGCTGTGAGCCAGCTACTGCAATGGTTACTCCAGGACTTCCAGACGGCAAATAAGCTTCTACCCAGACACAGCATATTGTCCTCCATAAGTTGTTTCGGGAGCCAGGGGAAAGGGAGATAATGGCTCGGTCCCCTATCATGGTCAGGGTGTTGTGGATGCCGCATGATCACGGTTTCGCGCCTTGAGGTTGGAGGTAGAAGGGTTGAGGTCTCAGCACACGACTAGTGTTGTTAGGGAAAAGGAATTGTGCATCGATGTGTCTCGGTTGTCAAACGAATTAGAGCAATAGTAGGCTGATCAGCTAAGGATGGAGGCCAAGTTGAAGGCAAGTTGTTTAGAGGTCAACCACTTCAACTCGGCCAAGGAGGGAGGGGCTAATGAAGGACAAAGAATTGATGGAACTGGCTGGCAATGTAGCTACAGATAAGTCACTACGGGAGGGTGCCGCTCGCGACTGTCTGCTTACTTCTAAAAGGGGAGATAATCTCCAATTGCAACTAGCGGAAGCTCAAGATGATGTGAGGGATTACAAGCGCAGACTGTGGCAATTACAACATGAGCTACAGGTTGCCGAGACGGGCCTTATAGCGGTGTGGTCGGCAGGCTTCTACTATAGTTTTGACACACTAGTGGAGATAGCCAAGGAGAAATTTCCTGGTGTGGACCTGTCAGACTTGAAGGTCGAAGACTATGCCGACGACGCTGGTGGTGAAGTAGGCTCTCCTTTGGCTGAAGAGACACTAGAAGTGGAGCTTGGAGGGGCTACCCCTGAGGTTGTGGTCGAGAAGGGGGAAACTAGTGGAACCGTCCCAGTTCCCCTGATTGCAAATTTGCCCTCGCCGGTTCTGGAGATCTCTCTAGCTAACCCGACAACTGTGGATACATCACTAGCCTCTATTGATTAGGCAGTCCTATTCTTGATGGTGATTTCGGGAGGAGGTTTCGAGGACCAGGCGACACTGTCTTTTTGGGGGAAGGAAGCATCTGCCACCTCAGAGGAGGCTACATGTGAGCGGCCTGTCATCGTTTTGGGAGGAGAAAAAGTACACATGCTGAAATTGTTACTGCACTTGAAGAATGACCATCTGTTATGTTGTTGTGTTTTCTATCTCTTCTTGCTTTTATTTGGAACATTATCATTCTATATTTCTCATGATATTGAAACTCTCGTGTGTTTTTGGTAAGCCGCCCTTGGGAGCTTTGTGATAATATTAGGTTTTAGAATTTTACTGTGCTCTTTCGTCTCTGTTCTGATGTTGCGTTGTTTCATTGAGCTGAATGGGGCCTTATTGTGCTGTATGTTGTGGCGTGGTGGACGTGATAATCTAGATGAAAGAACCTTTCTATGACCCTGGTGTGGTAATCATGATATTCCTTCAACCAAGTAGATGTGTCTTCCCAATGGGTAGAGTTCAGTTGTGAAAACCCTGATTAGGATGTTCTTTGTCGAGCGGTACGCCATGCTGACATGACTCGTCACTAGTGGCATGTTCCTTTTAATTTTAATTGTGTCATACAGCCTGTCAATTTATCCGTGTCGTATGGCTCGCTGCCTTGTGATGCTGCTCGATGACGTAATACTTCTTCAACACATCATTTACACATGTCCTGTCGACAAACGCTGGGCTTATGATCTTGAAACCTAGACGATGCTTTAGCTTACTATTTGGAAGTTGTAGAGGTATGATTAACATGTTCTTCGAAGAGATATGAATTAACTCCTCACCAGTGCTGAAGCATTTGAATCGCTTCGTAAAATGTCCGGGAGAAGATATTTTTGAAGTGACATCTCAACTATTGCCGATTGCTTTTCTTTATATACGCCATACTCTCATTTCTCCAGTGCTCGACTCCTCTTCTCCATCTTCCTTTGTCTTGTTTCGGCCTGAATCTTTTAGTCTCTCTTCTTTTTTTCTTTGTTCATCCATGGCGGATTATCTGACTGGCCTCCCAAAAGAGTTGTTGTAAGATATTATTCTCAAAGCAACCACCAGGACAGATTTACACTCGTAAGTCTTGGACGACCCTGAGAACATGGTGTTCACTCTGTTGAACATCTAAGGGACCTGCAGGACTCTTTGTGAGGCTTCAGACTGTGGTGTCACCTTCCAGAATTGTCGTGTAGAGGAGCTTCCCAATCTTGTGGCCAGTCCTCTTGAGGTGGCCAAATTTATGGACTCGCTTTTCATCCACCACAACCCCAACGTACTTTTCTTAAGGGGTATTCGCACCTTGTTCGTAGGGGACAATTATTTCAAAGCCCTGAAGTTGGTGGAGGAAGCCATGGAGGCTGGAAATATCAAGACAACGTACATGTTCTGCATGCTGGAATTGTTAAACAATTCACACTAGGAGTCACAAGAAGTCGACCGGGTTCTCAAACTTTTGGGGCCCCTGAAAGATTATGAAGATATGATGTGGATAAGGCAAATGACCATGCAACAATTTAGCCATGAATGGAACGATGGGTTAAAACTGGAGGTGAGTGCGGATGGTTGCTTGGGCGTCACAGCAAGTGTGAAATTTTTAAGGTGTCGGGGCTCAACACCGAATGGGCAGAAGATTATTATGATTATGACCTTTGCATGTATTGTAAGGCCAATCGAGAGATGGCCTATTTTGTGTACAGATTGACCGGCCGCTATAGGCCGCCCTTCTGAATATATCACTTTGTACTTCCCCTTTTTCTATAAATGAAATTATCTTGTTCTCCTTTATCTGTGCATGCTCCCACATTTTCTCTATTGTTTGTTCCATTCTTGTGGTTGGTTGGATGTGTGGCATCATTGAACAAGACTTGTCTTTTGGTGAGAAGGTGTCCTTAGTAGTTCAGAGTTATACGTTCTCTGGTGTAGTGATGTCTTGGGCATAGGCTGGTTAGACCAAGTTGCTGGTGTAGAGGTGCACTTAGACCAATGGTGGAGACCACTTTGATGGTGTAGAGGTGCCCTTGGCACAGTTGTTGAGACCACTTTGTTGGTGTATGGGTGCTCGTGGCACAGTAGTTGAGACCACTTTGCCGGTGTAGGAGTGCCTTTGGAACAAATGAGTTAGACTAGCTGCCCGAGGTGTTCGCATTGTAGGGGTACTCACTAAGGGTGCCCGTAGCACTGGCGCTTCATGATGCTTTGGCACAGATCACTTGGACCGATTTGTTGGTGTATGGGTGCCCGTAGCACAGTGGTTGAGACCACTTTGCTGGTGTAGGGGTGCCTGTTGTACAATGGTTGAGACCACTTTACTGGTGTAGAGGTGCCTTTGGCACAAATGAGTTAGACCAGCCGCCAGGGGTGTTCCCGTCATGAGGGTACTCATTAATAGCTGCAACATTATGACTCCAAAGAAGGTGGTATGGCGAAGAAAGTGCTTGCTCTTTATTAAAATTAAATAACATGATATAGTACTATAAAATCAGAGCAAAGAGTTCCAAAGTTGGTCTCGAAAAAATGTAACGTGGGTCGTAATGTAAACTTACTAGTGATAGCGCTTTAGATGAGCCACATTCCACTGGTGTGGGAGGCATTTTTCTTTCTTGTCCTTCAGGTGGTAAGTTCCTGATCCCTCCCAGTTAGCATAGAGCTTGCCTTCAGTAGAGTTGATGGCTGGTGGCATAATTTCTCGTAGAACCAGGTCACCTATAGAAAACTTTTTCGCTTTGACCCAAGCGTTGTAGTACCTTTCCACCCGTCGCTAATAGTGATGGTTCTGCATGCTGGCCTTGTTTCTTTTATGTTCTAGAAAGTTGAGGTTGGTGCTAAGATCAACATTGTTTTGCTCGGGGTCATGGTTGCTTACTCTGTAGGTGTGGACACCCATTTCTACCGAAACCATGGCTTCTATGCCATAATCTAGGCTGAATGGTGTCTCTCTTGTAAGAGTTCGAGCCGTTGTTCGGTAGGCCCAGAGAACTCCTGGAAGTTCTTCTGCCCATGCTCCTTTTCTATTGTCAAGCTTGGCCTTGAGCATGTTAACAATTGTCAGATTTGTGACTTCTAATTGCCCATTGGCCTGGGGGTAAGCCGAGGATGAGAAATGATGTTGGATGCCCAGCCAGTTCTTTGCAAAACTCTTTAAACCTGTGGTTGTCGAATTGCCTTCCATTATCGGAGATTAAAACTCCTGGTATGCCGAATCTGCATATGATGGAGGACCACACAAACCTCCAAATCTGTTCTTCTGTGATGGAGGCTAAAGGTTGGGCTTCTGACCCATTTGGTAAAGTAGTCTATTGCTACTACCAAGAACTTCACCTGACCTTTCCCGAGCGAAAAAGGACCTACAATGTTAATTCCCCATTGTGAGAAAGACTATGGGGAACTGATAGGGGTCATGTTCTCTACTGGCACTCGCTGGACGGCTGTGTTGAACTGGCAATTGTCGCAGCCTTTTACCTTAGCCATGGAATCTTTTAACACGATCGGCCAATAATAGCCTGCTCAGATGGCTTTGTTGGCCAGGGATTGTCCTCCTGAGTGATTCCTGCATATCCCTTTGTGGATTTCTCAGAGAACATAATCTGCTTCAGGGGGAGCCAGGCAGCGAAGGAGAGGTCCTGAGAAACTTCGTTTGTAGAGCTTGTTTAGTTGTATAGTGTACCGAGCAGCCTTCATTCCTATCTTCTGAGCCTCCTTTCTATTGGCCAGGAGTTCCCCAGTGAGGAGAAAATGGATAACTGATGCACCCCACCATTCCCCCTGGGTTATTTGCCACACTGCGTGCTCGAAGCAAATAAAAGGTTTATCCAATACTTCTAAGGGAACATCCACATGGTTTTACACATTATCGGGGTCTAAAGTCATCTGAGCCAGGCTATCAGCTGAGGAATTCTCCGCTCGAGGTATCTACTCTATTGAGAAGTACTTAAATATGTGCGTGAGCTCCAGAACACGAGCCAAATACTCTTTCATGTTTTCCCCTTTTGCAAGAACTCGCCTTTGACCTGGCCTACTACCAGTTGGGAGTCGTTGTACAGTTTAGTCCCGTTAGCTCCCAAAAGACTTACGATACTAAGACCTGCTAGGATGGCCTTTTATTCGGCCTTATTGTTAGCGGCTTTAATTTTGAACCGAAGGGCGTACCGGACGATCATCCAGTCGGGTGACGTTAGCACTACACCCGCACCGCTGGCCCACTTGTTTAAGGAGCCATCAGCATGAGCAATCCAGACATGTTCTACTTGGAGGGGGATTGCTTCAGTAGGCTATTTAGGTTCCGCGTGTTGGTCTTCGACTTCAATCATGAAATCTGCAAGGACTTCCCTATGAGCTTCCGTGTAAGGTTGGTGTTTGATATCAAACTCGCCTAATTCAATGGTCCATCTTGTCGACTGCCCTGAAGTTTCGATATTCTGCAATGTTTTCTTTAGCGGTAGGCTGGTGAGAACTTGTGAGACCCCGACCTTATTTCTATCATTGTAAAAAAAAAAAAAAATTATGACTTCT
>RXIC02000422.1:132309-230856 GCA_003952965.2 Morella rubra | reverse complement strand
GCACGGTAAGTTTGACCTCTTCGCCAGCGATTTCTTGTTGGCCTCTAAAACGAGTTGTATTCTAATCAAGATCAGAGAAAAATGTCAGAGTGTAGGCGCAAAATAACCGAATGACAGCTGGCACTTTCACAGTTATTATAAATTCAGTTTTAGCCACTGGACTCATATAATTTGACTATCAGAACTCTAATAGTCATTGAAGCAAGTTTGTTTAGAGAAAAATTCACTGAGGAGAAGATTCGGAGCTCCGGATCAATCGCTTGGTGCGAGTTCAAATGAATTGCTTCATGTAAGTTTAACAAAGGTTTTGTCATATTGAAATCACTGATTGTATCTGTTGATTCTCTAGTATGGATTGGTTAAGTAGTGTGGCGCCTGAAGTAGGTTTTCCCTAGTGAAGAGTTCGTTTTCTATTTCGTAAATAATTGCTTGTCTTCTCTGTGTGTGTGATTGTTTGCTATCTTTACCTCTTTTAATTACTTGTTGAGTGTATGAATTAGCTAACTTCGAATCTTAGAAAATTGGGTGTAAATCTTGGTTAAAAGAATATAGATTGCAAATGTTGAGTCATTTTCAAGATTGATCACTACTGTCCAAAACGTACATGATGACCAACGACGGTTCAATTACGTTGCGGAAGACCCAAATTTATGAAGCAAAAAATTATAAGCTTGAGAAACAGGAGGGTGAAAAGCATTAAATGCATTTATATATACCAGGGAAGAAAGTCATTCACGTGTAGGACTTCCGCAGAAGATTAACTTATATAAAAAGAGAATGGATAGGCTATCGCGTCGTGGGTGCTCGATATTTCCATGCATTCTCACTCAGAATTTAAGCCATGACACCTCAAGTCCACGTAGGTAAGTACTAATGTTGAAAACTGCCAGAAAAATATTGGCCTTTCCCACTGTCGGTCCATTCAGGTCAGTGAACAAGAAATAATTCGCTTTTGATGTTTTCATGCCAAGGTAATTTTCTGTCAAAAGCTCTCTTTCTGATGTTTTCACTACAACGCGGTGGCGGAAAGCAGCGACTGCGTTGGTCACATATATATATAGCAATAGCAATAACCTTTAACAAGTAATTTGTCATTCTAAGTCTGCAATATTCTAAACATTGTTTACCCAAGCTTGCAAGTCTTCAATGGCATCTATTAGCACTCAAAGAGTCTCTTCATCTTCTTCTTCTTCAACACCTCGATGGACTCACGATGTTTTCCTCAATTTTTGCGGCAAAGACACTCGCAACAGCTTTACAGATCATTTGTGTTCTGCTTTAAAACAAAAAGGTATTGTCATTTTTAAGGATGACGAAATACTTGAGCGAGGAAAATATATCTCCCAAGAGCTCTTCAAAGCAATACAAGAATCTCTATATGCCATCACAGTTATCTCAGAGCACTATGCTTACTCTAAATGGTGCTTGATTGAACTTGCTAAGATCGTCGAATGCATGCGAGAGACAACACTCACAATTTTGCCTGTTTTCTATCATGTGGATCCCTCTGACGTACGAAACCAAACGGGGCTTTTGCAATAGCTCTTGCTGGCCATGAAGAAGACCCCGAGGTTGACATGGAGAAGATGCAGAAGTGGAGAGCTGCTTTGAGAGAAGTGGGTCGTATATCTGGATGGCATGTACATGATAGGTACCATCTGTATATATTTAGTCTTTTCTTCTTCTCGTGAAAATGTAGCAAAGTTGGATACCTTAGGAAAGTTATCATTTTTCAAATTATGGCATTAGCATATACTTTGTCATACTGTAGAACTTGATTGAGTCTTCCACGAATCACAATGACAAATTGTGTTTCGTTTCCCGTCATATTGAATTCGCAAAACTTTACGGACTTTTGGACTTTGGTTGAAGAGCTTTGCAAAGTCTCAACCAGAAGAATAATTCAAAATTTTACAAGCACCTCTCTAAAGAAATTTTTAACCATTCTTCTCACGACTTATATTTGTTTGCCACTGAGAAAATAGAACGTCTCTGTATATTTGTAGGACAAATACATGTTTCTTTTCTTTTTCTTTTTTTTTCTTTTTCTCTAAGACTATCTTCACTATGAAGAAAATATTGGCTTCATCATCACTAAAGTAGATTTTGTAGAAAACAAGTAACTCAAGCAATGAAGACCAAAAAATTGAGGAAAGATGAAGCTAAAAGCCACATATAAAGTGAGAGAAGAAACGTAGAAAAAGGATATAAAAAAGTGCCTCTAACCCATGGCTAGCTATGCGAAGTCCAAATGCCAACAAAGAATGATGTAAAGGGTTAAGACATGGGTAGGTGGGAAACTAATTAGAAGCTAAACTGCATGGGTATTAGAGACTATAGAGTTCCTCTTTATTTGTTGTACATTATAACATTAATAGTTACTTCACAACTATCTTTTGTTCAGACAGGAGTCAACGATTGTCAGTGAGATCAGTGAACAGATATTTTATGGATTGAGTCGTAACTTCTCAAGTATTTCGAACAAGCTTGTTGGTATAGAATCCGTGTGGAGGAAATGATGAACCTACTGAATATTGGGTCAGATGATGTTCGCTTTATAGGGATTCATGGAATGGGTGGAGTTGGTAAAACAACTCTTGCGGAAGTTATTTATGAAAGAGTTTCTTATCACTTCGAAGCTAGAAGCTTTATTGCTTGTATTAGAGAAGAAACTAAAAATCGTGGTTTAGTTTCTTTGCAACAACAACTACTTTCGAAGATCCTCATGCAAAGAGAAATACATATATGGGATGATTGTGAGGGAACCAAGATGATAAAGAGCACACTACAGAATAGGAAGGTTTTCATTGTTCTTGATGATGTGGATAGAGAAAAACATCTAGCATCATTAGCAGGGAGTCATGATTGGTTTGGTCCAGGGAGTAGAATCCTTTTAACAAGCAGAGATAGTCATTTGTTGAAAACACATGGGGTGGATGGAATATATAAGGTAAAGGAGTTAAATAATGATGAAGCTTTGCAGCTCTTTAGCTTGTCTGCATTCAAGAAACCCTATCCTGAAGAAAATTATGTTGATTTATCTAAGGATTTTGTGAGTTATGCTCAAGGCCTTCCTTTAGCTCTTAAAGTTTTAGGTTCCTTATTGTTTGGTAGGCCAGCAAATGCATGGAAAAGTGCTTGCCATCAACTAAAAGTGAACCCTAATAGAGGAATTATGGATGTGCTTCGAATAGGTTTTGATGGATTGGAAGATTTGCAGAAAAAGTTATTTTTGGATATTGCATGCTTCTTTAAAGGAGAGGTCCTAGATAACATATTGATGGATATACTACAAAGTTGTGGTTACTATCCATGTTTCAATATTGTTGTTCTAATGGATAAGTCTCTTATAACGATCTCTTCTGGAAGATTGAGAATGCATGACTTGCTACAAAAAATGGGTCAAGAAATAGTTCGCCATGAATCTCCTGAAGAGCCTGGTCGGCGTAGTAGATTATGGCATTGTGAGGACATCATCATGTACTGAAACAAAATACTGTAAGTGAACTAATTGATACATCAACTAAAAATGCATACTGTCATTCTAAATTCTTATTTGTGTATTTAAAGTATTTCACTAAAACAATTCCATTGTTTTTGCTACCAGGGAACTAATGCGGTTGAAGGCATATTCCTTAAACTTACCAACTTGCAAAGATGAACATTTAATGTTAAAGCATTCTCGATGATGAAAAAATTGAGAATTTTTAAGATTGGCAATATTGATATTGTCGAGAACTTTTCTAAACTTCATGACAAGTACTTTTGCAGCAAGCTATGGCCCGTGATCTTTTAAGATCCATGCCAACCAATGAGTTACGTTTGATGGACTGGTTGGGATTCCCATTGAAATCCTTGCCAACCAATTTCCAATCAGACCATCTTGTTCAACTTAACATGCTTGTAGCCACATCAAACAACTTTGGAAGGGAATAAAGGTAGTATTTTTATTCATCACATGTTTATTCTTAATCTTCTTTTCAAATAAGTTCACTCATGTTTTATTTTTCAATTTATACCAGAGTTTAGGCAACTTGAAACGCTTTGACCTTAGTGGCTCTAAGAGCTTGATGGAGATACCAGACTTTACTGGAGTCCCAAATCTTGAGATACTTGATCTTGAAGGTTGTACGAGTCTATCTAAGGTACACACATCCATTGGAGTTCTCAAACGGCTTAGACGATTGAATTTACATGGTTGCAAATGTCTTAAAAACCTTCCTGACAAGATCAGCTTAGAATCTCTTGAATATTTGTATCTTTCTGGTTGTTCAAGACTAAAGAAGTTCCCAGATATTGTTGGAAATATGACATCTTTGCGGGTACTTTATTTGGATGGGACTGCCATTGAAGAATTACCCTTATCATTCAAGGCTTTATCTTGTCTTTCATATTGTCCTTGCATGATTGCAAAAAACTTTCAACCTTTCCGAGTGTTATTTGTAGTCTTCGTCTCTTAAAGTTCTCGATTTATCCGGTTGCTCAAGACTTGACTTAAATGTTGAGGAATATTTGGAGCAGCTTTTTGTTGGGGGAACGTTATAAAATCTCTAAGCTTTTTGCAATACCAGAGTATGGATCCAATACATGCCCTGTTCGTGGAATAGAGATGATGAGCGATGACTCCATTGGGGCCTTCTATATTGATTATGGTGGCAGACTTTACTGTGTGAGAAACTTGGGAAATGAAAGTGATTATTTTTTACAGCAAGAAAGCTGTGCGGTGAGTCTCTTTCTCTAATAATAACACAAAAGTTATTATTGTGTAATGCCAAGATCTTTGTGAAAGTAATTGTTTAAAACACAACAATTCACATCTTTCTTTCTTTGGTTTTTACTACTTTACAGGTATGTGGCTCTAGTTTGGGATCTGGACTACCAGAGTGGTACGACATTAGAAGCACTGACTCTTGTATAACACTTAAGATACATGAGACTCTGATGATAATAGCAAGTGGTACGGATATTTCCATGCTATTGCTTATGAAGCCCATGAGCATGAGAAATCGAATTCTAGGAGTTTTGATGGCACTCGACCTGATTATGACCATTTTGTGAGTTTGTTTATCACTTTGAGACTGATGAAGGTCTTCTAAAATCACCCTTAGTCCTTCGTGCACCTAAAGACTATTCTCTTGGGCCAATTGGATTTGGAGTGTATATTCCAGCTAAATGGTTTTTGGAACAGTCGAATAATTTGGAGAGATGGAGCTACATTAAAGCTTCAGTTGAAACACGTAGTCCGGACGTGGAGATAAGACAGAGTGGGGTGCGCTTACACTACCGGAATACTGCCCGAGATTTGTTTCAAGCAGTGTTCATGGTCGTGGTTGTGATCTTGGTCACTATGTTGCTAATTGCTATGTTAGAATGGTTAGTCCCACTACACCATTTTTGTGACACAGAAGGAATTCTTTGGGGCAGCATGAATTTCGCCCCTGATTCCACACGTTGAAGCCCTCTGCTTTAAGGAACGAATTTTTGTTTTCGTCTCCAAATGGGAACTTTCAAAGTCGGATGTTTTGGTCCCTAAAATTTTCGTCTCTAAAGTATTCTTGTGTTGCGGGAACAGGGTTTTCGAGGATGAAATTTATTGATAATCAACATTACATTCATGAGGATGTCGGCAATCTATTCGTTGAAGATAAAAACATGCTTGGGCGGAATCTAAGGGATGGAGAAATTATCTTCGTGTCCTGCTGTGTACTTCATTGGGAAGGATAGAAATCAGAGGATGTACAGAGGAAGGTCGAAATTGTCTTTGCTGGCGATGGCGACCGCCAAAGCTTGACTATAGAGACATAGTCAATTCGCCCTGATACTGATCGTGCCAAAAGTCAGAAAGGCCCAATTAGAAATCGAGGACGCAGTCATGTGTAAGGTTTTCCCCAATTCGCTGGTAGGATCTGCCCAAAGCTTTTGGTTTAGTCAGCCCAAACCTCATTCCAAATCCAATTTCAATTTTGAGTTGCTGTAATAGGTGTTTTTCCCCCTTCATGTTGTCTAATTATTTGCGAACATAGAGGATGAATTGCCTGTAGGACAACCTCCATTTAAACGCCCTTTTAGGACCCTTTGTCCTTAGAAGAAGGATTCTCCATGCGTTTTAGGACCCTTTGTCCTTTGTCCTTGGAATGTGTTAGGTAGTGGAGGCGCCAATTGTTTGGGAGGCACCGACGCAAGCACAGCTGCAGTCGAAGCAGAAGTCAAAGCCCCTACAGGCATCGTAGCTATGAAGACCGCTCGAATGGAGGGCGTGGTTCTGGCAGAAAGTATGATTGGCTGTTTGCTTCAATGCCTTCTATAGTGAAGGATAGGCTTCTCGGAACTATTACATTAACTTTGTTAACTAGGGGCTTTGCCTTCTGGCTTATTAACGACAAAAGTTGAATACTGTACAAAGCTTACTTGCTGCTGTGGCAATTAAGTTAGAAGTTGTTAAAGTCTGTTATAACTAGTTTCAGTTGGTATTCGTAATTCTGTTATCAGTCGACTGTGTATATAAACAGAGTCCTTGTAAAGCTTAAGTAATACATACAAAGTTATGTGTATATGATACATGGCTTCCGCAACCCCTCCTCCTCCTCCTCCTCCTCCTCCCTTTGTTCGCACTCCTCTTATTCCTTCTCAAATGAATGATTCTAGTCCCTATTTTCTCCATCACAGGGACAGTCCTCGAACTCTTCTTGTCTCACAGCCCTTACTGGTCTCGGTCCATGCTGATGGCCCTCAGCGTAAAGAATAAAGTTGGATTCATTGAAGGATCTATTGTCAAGCCTGTTATCATTAGTTTTGACTACGCGATGTGGTTAAGGTGTAACAATATAGTGATATCGTGGATCATCAATTCAATTTAGCATGAGCTTGCTACAAGTGTCATCTACAACGAATCAACTTATGAGATTTGTTCTGATCTCAAAGAACGATACTCTCAAGGTAATGGACCTCATGTATTTCAACTACAAAAGGCTATCTCTAGCATTTCTCAAGATCAAATGACTGTTAGCAGTTATTTCACTAAACTGAAAGCACTTTGGGATGAGTTGCTAAACTATCAGCCTATACCTTTATACTCCTATGGAGCTCTCAAGACTATGATTGATTTTCAACATCAAGAATATGTCATGCATTTTCTTATGGGACTCAATAAGTCTTTTTTCAGTGTCAGAGGTTAGATATTGCTTAATGATCCTCTGCCTTCTATCAACAAAGTATTCTCAATGATTTTACAAGAGGAAAAGCAGAGAGAACTCACCTCTGTTTCTAATGCTACATCTGAGATTGCTGCTTTTCTTACTCAATCACATGATAATCGATATGGAGGCAAACCTTATACTCAAAATCCGAAGAACGAATGTCCTATGTGCAGCCACTGTGGAATCACAGGTCACACTGTGGAAAAGTGTTATAAGATCCATGGCTATCCTCTCGGATATAAGAATCCTCGAGTCAAAGCCTCAGCAAATCAGGTTGCTTGTGCAGTTGCACTTGATTCTCATTCTGCTTCTGTTGAGTTCGCTCTATGGTTCCGACTAAAGAATGGGAAACCTTTATGTTGTTACATGAATCGATTGGAAAGTAATATTAAGTATAAAAATAAATATTTTATTAGCCGTAACAAATTGGATGTTCCTTTGAGCTTAATCTACTGCTGCAACCACGAATTGGTCATCACCTTCAAAGGTTTTCTATTCAGGTTGTATTAAATAATCAAATTGGCAGGAAATTTTGAGCTGCTTTTAAGTTGTATACTTTGCCAACACGTTCGATTGTAATGGTGGGCCTTCAATTCCAAGACATTTAGGTTAAAAGTGAGCAGTGATGGGCCTTCAAATTCCAAGACTTTTAGCTTAAAAGTGAGACGGTTTGCAAACACGATAACTCAAAGTTTTGATGCGCCTCCCATCGATTTCCATTATAATAAATGATGACGCCAAAAATCACCAAGAGCCGGAGCCGATCAGATCTGAAATGGAACAAGGAGAGGGGCGACGTTAGATGTAGAGACTCCAATGCCTAAGTTAGATCTTAAGGAGAGTTTTAGTATTAGAGAAGTAATTACGCTTAAGAAAATATAAAAGGGGTCCTAACTATTTATATATGAGGGGGCGTAGAGTCTTAAGAGGAGTTTAATATCGTGAGCCTTTAGGACTCTTTGAATAACCGAGCAGGAAGGCTTGGAGGGATTAATTCATATTCGTATGGGCTGGGGGCCTTGGGTGTGCCCATGGTCTTGGGCACGACTACAACTAGGCCAATGTATTTCTGATGAGCTGGGCCAGTGTATTTCTGAGGAGACACTTGACTTGAGTGTTCTACAAGCCATCGAGCAAGGGTTCCATCATATCCTTTTGTGGTGTTTGGTATCCCTCTGTGTCGTTTGCTACTCGATATTGTTGCATTATTTCGCAAGGGATCTGCATTCAATGGCGTCATCTGGTTTTGAGACTGGGGAGGCTGGAGTAAGCCCTGCGCCCAAAGGAACTCTACCGGTGGCCCTATGGGTGTCCGATCACCACCAGACCAATTTAGCCGGATTACGGCTTAAGTATGGCATCCCTCTAACCATAGTGATAAGGACGCCTGACTACAAGGAAAGGCTGGTGTGCCCTGAAGGGGATGAGATTGCCTTTTTTGAAGATGTGTTGCACGCGGGGGCCAAATTCCTGCTTACTAAGGATATGCGACAGCTTCTACGATGGTTCTCATTGTCTCTAGTTCCCAACAGCTGGAGATTGGCATTGGGCTTCTTTGCCCTATGGGAGAAATTATTTTCGAATGAGAAACCTTCCGCCTAGCGAGAGTTTGTTTGGTGTTACAAGCTGCAGACAAGTGAGTTCAGCATGTACTTCTTTCAGGCCTAGGACAAGCATGGTTTGTTCCTTGGTTTGCCTTCCAATAACAAGGGCTAGCACCAAAGGTTCTTCTTTTTGTCTGGCATACGGTGGGAATATCCTTTGGGGGGAAAAAATGCCGTTAGGGTTCAATAGTCTTTGAGACTGCCTTTCGCCCAAGGTAATGCCTCTTATCCCTTCTGCTTATTTTTTCTTGTGCGTGCTTGGGCGTTCTGTATAACTTATCATTTGGTGGGATGCTATGATGTAGCTCGAGAAACACCAGGTCTGACCCCAGAAGAGGACTCGCGCATCAAGCGGGCAATGGCCGGTAAAGCCTAGGTTATGGTTGAGTTGCTGCCCTTCGTGAAGGCTGTGGGCGGGTCTTCAATAGGTGAGTCTCTGTGATTAATTTTGTTGTTATTTTACGTCCTTGCGATTCATCTGCTACTTCTGTAAAAGACTGTATATGTATGTTGGGTTGTTGCAAGTTGGAGTAGATTGTTGTCATTTTATGTATTGGGTGTGACTATAACATCGAATGGTGTGGTCTATTACTGTCGTTGGTGTGCTGGTATGGGAGTCTTAAAATTTGATGCGCAGCTGACCGGGCCTTCTCATTCTATATTGTGCGCAGAAGTGAGGCAGACGTAAAATACTGAATCCAATAGGGGGTAGGCCACTCAAAGCCATTCTAGGAGGCAAGTCGAGTCCCATTGGTTCTAGTCTGAAGTCTGGTGTGTCTGTCTGCAATACCAGGTCTAGTGTTGTTGCCCGTGAGACCAGATCTACTACGGATTGTTGAAGAGCAGTGACACCATCGTCGAGCAGTGACAACATGAAGATCCTAAAAGAAGTCACTGCTCCTACCGGTGCCTCGATTGGTAGGCCCTGGACTCGTTTACACACGAGGCTTGCGTTGACAAACGAGGAAGAAAAGGAAGAGAGTAGGGAACCTCTCGTTCGCAAGGCAAGGAAAAGGGCTCGTCGATCACTCGAGCAGAGCAGCAGCAAGCACCGAGGTTCTGTTGGGGGCTCATCCTCCTCCTCCGAAGGGAAGTCGTCCTTTGAGCTACCAGAAGCAACAATAGCTGTCAAAAGGCAAAACAGAGTGGTTGGTTCTTTTGGCAAGCCAACGGAGAGTCAAAGACAAAGTGGAGGAGCTGGCCCTTCTGCCTATCCTATAGAGAGTCCAGAGCTACCTCCATCACCTACGGCCTTTTCAGGGTGAGCTGATATGGAAAGTCCTAGCGTAACGGCTCTAACTAGTGCTAGTATTGGTGTTCGTTCTACTTTTATCCCCGAAGTGTTTGAGCAAGTGGAGAAGATGTTGCCATAATTTTCCTCCTACGCATCTGCTGTGAGCCAGCTACTGCAATGGTTACTCCAGGACTTCCAGACGGCAAATAAGCTTCTACCCAGACACAGCATATTGTCCTCCATAAGTTGTTTCGGGAGCCAGGGGAAAGGGAGATAATGGCTCGGTCCCCTATCATGGTCAGGGTGTTGTGGATGCCGCATGATCACGGTTTCGCGCCTTGAGGTTGGAGGTAGAAGGGTTGAGGTCTCAGCACACGACTAGTGTTGTTAGGGAAAAGGAATTGTGCATCGATGTGTCTCGGTTGTCAAACGAATTAGAGCAATAGTAGGCTGATCAGCTAAGGATGGAGGCCAAGTTGAAGGCAAGTTGTTTAGAGGTCAACCACTTCAACTCGGCCAAGGAGGGAGGGGCTAATGAAGGACAAAGAATTGATGGAACTGGCTGGCAATGTAGCTACAGATAAGTCACTACGGGAGGGTGCCGCTCGCGACTGTCTGCTTACTTCTAAAAGGGGAGATAATCTCCAATTGCAACTAGCGGAAGCTCAAGATGATGTGAGGGATTACAAGCGCAGACTGTGGCAATTACAACATGAGCTACAGGTTGCCGAGACGGGCCTTATAGCGGTGTGGTCGGCAGGCTTCTACTATAGTTTTGACACACTAGTGGAGATAGCCAAGGAGAAATTTCCTGGTGTGGACCTGTCAGACTTGAAGGTCGAAGACTATGCCGACGACGCTGGTGGTGAAGTAGGCTCTCCTTTGGCTGAAGAGACACTAGAAGTGGAGCTTGGAGGGGCTACCCCTGAGGTTGTGGTCGAGAAGGGGGAAACTAGTGGAACCGTCCCAGTTCCCCTGATTGCAAATTTGCCCTCGCCGGTTCTGGAGATCTCTCTAGCTAACCCGACAACTGTGGATACATCACTAGCCTCTATTGATTAGGCAGTCCTATTCTTGATGGTGATTTCGGGAGGAGGTTTCGAGGACCAGGCGACACTGTCTTTTTGGGGGAAGGAAGCATCTGCCACCTCAGAGGAGGCTACATGTGAGCGGCCTGTCATCGTTTTGGGAGGAGAAAAAGTACACATGCTGAAATTGTTACTGCACTTGAAGAATGACCATCTGTTATGTTGTTGTGTTTTCTATCTCTTCTTGCTTTTATTTGGAACATTATCATTCTATATTTCTCATGATATTGAAACTCTCGTGTGTTTTTGGTAAGCCGCCCTTGGGAGCTTTGTGATAATATTAGGTTTTAGAATTTTACTGTGCTCTTTCGTCTCTGTTCTGATGTTGCGTTGTTTCATTGAGCTGAATGGGGCCTTATTGTGCTGTATGTTGTGGCGTGGTGGACGTGATAATCTAGATGAAAGAACCTTTCTATGACCCTGGTGTGGTAATCATGATATTCCTTCAACCAAGTAGATGTGTCTTCCCAATGGGTAGAGTTCAGTTGTGAAAACCCTGATTAGGATGTTCTTTGTCGAGCGGTACGCCATGCTGACATGACTCGTCACTAGTGGCATGTTCCTTTTAATTTTAATTGTGTCATACAGCCTGTCAATTTATCCGTGTCGTATGGCTCGCTGCCTTGTGATGCTGCTCGATGACGTAATACTTCTTCAACACATCATTTACACATGTCCTGTCGACAAACGCTGGGCTTATGATCTTGAAACCTAGACGATGCTTTAGCTTACTATTTGGAAGTTGTAGAGGTATGATTAACATGTTCTTCGAAGAGATATGAATTAACTCCTCACCAGTGCTGAAGCATTTGAATCGCTTCGTAAAATGTCCGGGAGAAGATATTTTTGAAGTGACATCTCAACTATTGCCGATTGCTTTTCTTTATATACGCCATACTCTCATTTCTCCAGTGCTCGACTCCTCTTCTCCATCTTCCTTTGTCTTGTTTCGGCCTGAATCTTTTAGTCTCTCTTCTTTTTTTCTTTGTTCATCCATGGCGGATTATCTGACTGGCCTCCCAAAAGAGTTGTTGTAAGATATTATTCTCAAAGCAACCACCAGGACAGATTTACACTCGTAAGTCTTGGACGACCCTGAGAACATGGTGTTCACTCTGTTGAACATCTAAGGGACCTGCAGGACTCTTTGTGAGGCTTCAGACTGTGGTGTCACCTTCCAGAATTGTCGTGTAGAGGAGCTTCCCAATCTTGTGGCCAGTCCTCTTGAGGTGGCCAAATTTATGGACTCGCTTTTCATCCACCACAACCCCAACGTACTTTTCTTAAGGGGTATTCGCACCTTGTTCGTAGGGGACAATTATTTCAAAGCCCTGAAGTTGGTGGAGGAAGCCATGGAGGCTGGAAATATCAAGACAACGTACATGTTCTGCATGCTGGAATTGTTAAACAATTCACACTAGGAGTCACAAGAAGTCGACCGGGTTCTCAAACTTTTGGGGCCCCTGAAAGATTATGAAGATATGATGTGGATAAGGCAAATGACCATGCAACAATTTAGCCATGAATGGAACGATGGGTTAAAACTGGAGGTGAGTGCGGATGGTTGCTTGGGCGTCACAGCAAGTGTGAAATTTTTAAGGTGTCGGGGCTCAACACCGAATGGGCAGAAGATTATTATGATTATGACCTTTGCATGTATTGTAAGGCCAATCGAGAGATGGCCTATTTTGTGTACAGATTGACCGGCCGCTATAGGCCGCCCTTCTGAATATATCACTTTGTACTTCCCCTTTTTCTATAAATGAAATTATCTTGTTCTCCTTTATCTGTGCATGCTCCCACATTTTCTCTATTGTTTGTTCCATTCTTGTGGTTGGTTGGATGTGTGGCATCATTGAACAAGACTTGTCTTTTGGTGAGAAGGTGTCCTTAGTAGTTCAGAGTTATACGTTCTCTGGTGTAGTGATGTCTTGGGCATAGGCTGGTTAGACCAAGTTGCTGGTGTAGAGGTGCACTTAGACCAATGGTGGAGACCACTTTGATGGTGTAGAGGTGCCCTTGGCACAGTTGTTGAGACCACTTTGTTGGTGTATGGGTGCTCGTGGCACAGTAGTTGAGACCACTTTGCCGGTGTAGGAGTGCCTTTGGAACAAATGAGTTAGACTAGCTGCCCGAGGTGTTCGCATTGTAGGGGTACTCACTAAGGGTGCCCGTAGCACTGGCGCTTCATGATGCTTTGGCACAGATCACTTGGACCGATTTGTTGGTGTATGGGTGCCCGTAGCACAGTGGTTGAGACCACTTTGCTGGTGTAGGGGTGCCTGTTGTACAATGGTTGAGACCACTTTACTGGTGTAGAGGTGCCTTTGGCACAAATGAGTTAGACCAGCCGCCAGGGGTGTTCCCGTCATGAGGGTACTCATTAATAGCTGCAACATTATGACTCCAAAGAAGGTGGTATGGCGAAGAAAGTGCTTGCTCTTTATTAAAATTAAATAACATGATATAGTACTATAAAATCAGAGCAAAGAGTTCCAAAGTTGGTCTCGAAAAAATGTAACGTGGGTCGTAATGTAAACTTACTAGTGATAGCGCTTTAGATGAGCCACATTCCACTGGTGTGGGAGGCATTTTTCTTTCTTGTCCTTCAGGTGGTAAGTTCCTGATCCCTCCCAGTTAGCATAGAGCTTGCCTTCAGTAGAGTTGATGGCTGGTGGCATAATTTCTCGTAGAACCAGGTCACCTATAGAAAACTTTTTCGCTTTGACCCAAGCGTTGTAGTACCTTTCCACCCGTCGCTAATAGTGATGGTTCTGCATGCTGGCCTTGTTTCTTTTATGTTCTAGAAAGTTGAGGTTGGTGCTAAGATCAACATTGTTTTGCTCGGGGTCATGGTTGCTTACTCTGTAGGTGTGGACACCCATTTCTACCGAAACCATGGCTTCTATGCCATAATCTAGGCTGAATGGTGTCTCTCTTGTAAGAGTTCGAGCCGTTGTTCGGTAGGCCCAGAGAACTCCTGGAAGTTCTTCTGCCCATGCTCCTTTTCTATTGTCAAGCTTGGCCTTGAGCATGTTAACAATTGTCAGATTTGTGACTTCTAATTGCCCATTGGCCTGGGGGTAAGCCGAGGATGAGAAATGATGTTGGATGCCCAGCCAGTTCTTTGCAAAACTCTTTAAACCTGTGGTTGTCGAATTGCCTTCCATTATCGGAGATTAAAACTCCTGGTATGCCGAATCTGCATATGATGGAGGACCACACAAACCTCCAAATATGTTCTTCTGTAATGGAGGCTAAAGGTTGGGCTTTGACCCATTTGGTAAAGTAGTCGATTGCTACTACCAAGAACTTCACTTGACCTTTCCCGAGCGAAAAAGGACCTACAATGTTAATTCCCCATTGTGAGAAAGACTATGGGGAACTGATAGGGGTCATGTTCTCTACTGGCACTCGCTGGACGGCTGTGTTGAACTGGCAATTGTCGCAGCCTTTTACCTTAGCCATGGAATCTTTTAACACGATCGGCCAATAATAGCCTGCTCAGATGGCTTTGTTGGCCAGGGATTGTCCTCCTGAGTGATTCCTGCATATCCCTTTGTGGATTTCTCAGAGAACATAATCTGCTTCAGGGGGAGCCAGGCAGCGAAGGAGAGGTCCTGAGAAACTTCGTTTGTAGAGCTTGTTTAGTTGTATAGTGTACCGAGCAGCCTTCATTCCTATCTTCTGAGCCTCCTTTCTATTGGCCAGGAGTTCCCCAGTGAGGAGAAAATGGATAACTGATGCACCCCACCATTCCCCCTGGGTTATTTGCCACACTGCGTGCTCGAAGCAAATAAAAGGTTTATCCAATACTTCTAAGGGAACATCCACATGGTTTTACACATTATCGGGGTCTAAAGTCATCTGAGCCAGGCTATCAGCTGAGGAATTCTCCGCTCGAGGTATCTACTCTATTGAGAAGTACTTAAATATGTGCGTGAGCTCCAGAACACGAGCCAAATACTCTTTCATGTTTTCCCCTTTTGCAAGAACTCGCCTTTGACCTGGCCTACTACCAGTTGGGAGTCGTTGTACAGTTTAGTCCCGTTAGCTCCCAAAAGACTTACGATACTAAGACCTGCTAGGATGGCCTTTTATTCGGCCTTATTGTTAGCGGCTTTAATTTTGAACCGAAGGGCGTACCGGACGATCATCCAGTCGGGTGACGTTAGCACTACACCCGCACCGCTGGCCCACTTGTTTAAGGAGCCATCAGCATGAGCAATCCAGACATGTTCTACTTGGAGGGGGATTGCTTCAGTAGGCTATTTAGGTTCCGCGTGTTGGTCTTCGACTTCAATCATGAAATCTGCAAGGACTTCCCTATGAGCTTCCGTGTAAGGTTGGTGTTTGATATCAAACTCGCCTAATTCAATGGTCCATCTTGTCGACTGCCCTGAAGTTTCGATATTCTGCAATGTTTTCTTTAGCGGTAGGCTGGTGAGAACTTGTGAGACCCCGACCTTATTTCTATCATTGTAAAAAAAAAAAAAATTATGACTTCTTAAGTGTGTGTGTGTATTACTCTAATTATTGAGAAAGGCATGTATGGGTAAATTAATCTAAGATTTTGTCTAGGTGGAATGTTCCCCCTAGCATTTTTATGCATCTTTAGCTATGATTTAATGTTATATCGTTTGCAATTTTAATAGTATTAAATTTGAGTATTTGGGATTAATTAAACTAATCATTTTAATTGTTGGAATATATCTCTAAGTTTGCAATATTTGGAAGAAATTGAATTAGGGACTTTGACTCTTGAAAAATGTGTGAAAGGCATGTTGGGGTTAATAATAATGAAGTGGGCAAAAAAAAAAAAATGGGGAAAATCACGTGAAGGAGGGAAAACAAGGGGGAAGGCAGCCTTGTCTTTTCCCCCCAAAACACTTCACGCCTAAACCCCCCCCTTTTTGCCGCACACTTCACACTCCTCTTCCCTCACTCTTTTGCCCTAACTCACTCACACACCGAAGAAGAAGAAGAGGAAGAAGAAGAGAAGAGAAGAAGAGAGAAGAGGAAGAAGGAGAAGAGAGAAGAGAAGAAGGGAAAACCAAGATAAGCCAAGGTAAAGGGGGATCTAACATTTGGATTCAAAATTTTTGTGTGGGTAAATTGTTAGAAGTTAGTTTCGGTTCCTATCCTCTGTTTTTGTTTGCTGCATGTTGGATTTGAGTTTGCTGCATGTTGGATTTGAGTTGATGAGTTGGGAATGAAAGGTAGGCCTGCAAAGTGTTTGTTGGAAAGCCTAAACGTGTTGGATTTGAGTTTGTTGCATGTTAGATTTGAGTTTGTTGCATGTTGGATTTGAGTTTATGAGTTGGGAATGAAAGGTAGGCATGCAAAGTGTTTGTTGGAAAGCCTAAAAGAAAGGATGATGCAATAACTTTGGCTTGATGATTATAGAACCATGATATTGCTGTAAGTTGTGTAAAAGTAGGGGATTTTTAAGAGAATAGCTTCTGTTGTGAAGTGTAAGCAAGAGCTGAAACTTGTTTTGCACATGCATGGCCGGGTAGGTGATGTTGAAATTGGGGGAAAACACTTGCTGTTGACCGAATGTGTTCACTGCCTTATCTTATTTCTTGCATGTTTCTCTTGATGGTAGCTTGCTGTAGGTATCTTGTATGTAGGTAATGTGGGTAGACCAGCAAGCTAAACACTTAAAGGGATTGGACTATACTTGGAGAATAAAGAGATTGTGCTTTGTGAAACAAGGAGAATGGGAATTAGGCATGTTTTAGGTTGCTGAGTTGCAACCGAACCCTTGGTGTTTGATTTTGGTTGCAGCCCTTTATGGATCTAGGTTTGCATGGTGAATTAAGGGTAGAAGAATTGGAAATTGGACGATAGAGAATGCTTGTTAGACTAGTTGCTGATGTTAGACAAGTTGCTGAAATGTACTTCTGCAGATTTCAAGGCTCGAACTAGGAGTGTATTCTACTGCAATTGTGCTTATCCTTTGATCTTAAGAGGATCCTAGATTGTAGGCCTAGGAAATAGGAAGATTTTAAGCCATACCTTGGGTGATTCCGATAAGTATTGGGTGAGATATGCGTTGTTCAAGGCCCGGACGTCAAGCTGCCAGCAGCCTTGTACGTCCGGAATGTTAGTTCATTTCGAGTGCTCAGTTTAAGTCCAAATTTTACGAGTTTGGTCTTGAATTTTAAGTTTATGAAAGAAGAACATTTTAAGGTAAATTTTGTGTGATTTAGAGATGTAATGAATAAGTTGTGATGTTTTGAAAGTAGAAGACCGAGCTGGTGGCAGCAGCAGTATTACTCTAGGAATTTTATCTGATATGAAGTGTTTTCGACGATGCATGGACATTCCGATGTTTATGATTTTTATCTTCAAGCTTGAACTATGAAAGAAGAATATTTTAAAAGAAATTTCATGTAATTTGGAGCGGTGTTTTTGAAGTTATGAATTTTGGAGCTGGAGACGTCGGGGCTGCCCGCTTGGACGTCCTCAGCAGCTCGCATTTTCGAGTAAATCTTTCGAGTGGCAAACGAGCTCCAAATTACCTGAAATTTTAATGTGTTATGAAAATTAGTGTAAGGATCAGTTTGGCATCCAAGTCTTATGGCTTCAGCAACCTTATACTTTGCATCGTAGGATCACCATTGGGAAGTCAAGAAATGTGGGTGATTTTGTATGATGTGCTGAAGTTGATTGAATGATTATTCTCTACATCTAGTAAACCTCTAAATGACATTAGTATGACTCATTTGTAGGCAAGGTGCCACCATAAGCTCAAGTGGACGGAGGTAAGTGGAAAATTATGTTTTTCCAAAAACTGGAATGATACACATCATGATATTTATCATCAAGCATGACATGAGCACGTCATGAGCATTTGCATTTATTTTTCTCATAAGGATGAAAGAGAAATTTTATGCAAATGAAAGTACAACTTTATGCTACGTTATGATAAGTTATGAGGCGTGCATTTACGATTTCTCATTATCAAGCATTTCACGACATAAGCATTTGCATGATTTCTTAAAGAAGAAAGTTTTGTGCAAATGAAAGTATGAGAAGTACTGTATGACAAGTTAAGTTAAGGGGCTGAGGTTGGTCGGTACCGTACCATTAAGATAGGTTCATCCACTCCGAAGGACGAATGCGAGAAGGATGGGTAGCTCTTGAGGTATGTGCAATCACACTGAAGGATGCTTGCAAGAAGGTGTGAACCTCTAAGGGTTGAGTCTAGTCATTAGGCCTGGGGCCACGTCGAGGACTAGCTCAATCAAATGACGTATTCCCAAGGGAAAAAGGGAATAGTTCCTGAAGGGAACGCACAACCCTGACTTCAGGGTAAATGGAGCGAGATAAGTTACCAAATCAAGAAAGAATTAAAGAATTACTTTCAAGATCAATTACATGTTAGTACGTTGTCTCATTGCATATGCAAGCATTTCATTTGGCATTCATGTACATTGATATCCATGAATATGCGAGACATGCACTATTTATTGCATATGATCCCTTACTGAGTCATTCGACTCACAGTTTTCAAATTGTATCATTCCAGACAATATTTTAGGTGAGGAAACCTAAGAAGAGGACCTTAAAACCTAGGAGAGGGGCTGACGAGGACTTCCTCTTCCCTTTTTGTTATTTCAGTAAATTTCAGCAAAGGTTTAGAGATAATTTTTGAAAGAGCCGACATGAGCCTCCGATGTGTGGTGGTCATGGGTTATTCGGCCCAGTAAAGTTTAGGGTTTTTAACCAATTGATATTTTGTGACTGTGTTGTAATTACTTCAAGTTATTGTTTGCGGAGCAGGTTCTAATGTTTCATTACGCGCATTAGTCTATATAAAAAAAAAAATTCCGTTGCAAGAATTTAGTAAGTTCGCTTGAGTATTCCTTGTTGGGGATGCTCGCGGCTGTTACTAACCCCTTCGAGTTAGCATTTGGGGCGTGACAGAACTACAACCGTGTGAGCTTGGAAATACGGTCTGAGTTTCTGAGCTGTGACAAGGAGAGCAAATGCCGCTTTCTCTATAGGGGAATACCGTTTCTCGGCCCCTCGCAAAGCCTTGCTGACATAGTATACGGGGGGCTGGTGCCCGTCCTCTTCCCAGAGCAAGACGATGCTGAAGGCCAGGTCGTTGACGGTGAGATATAAGTAGAGCGTATCTCCTTGGTTTGGGTAACTGAGTAAAGGTGGGTTGTTGAGGTATTTTTCGCCAATCCATGCAAAACTGGTGCAGAGAGTTTTGAAGAACGACAAACACTTATCAGTAGATCGGGAAATGAACCGATTGAGGGCCAATACATTGCCAATGAGATGCTGCATCTCCTGTGTGGTGTGCAGGGGTTGTAGCTCAATGATTGCTTGTATCTTCTCCGGGTTGGCTTCTATTCTTCAATTGGATATTAGGAACCCTAGGAACCTGCCAGAGGAGACCCCAAAGGCGCATTTGGTTGTATTAAGTTTCATGCGGTACTTGTTTAAAACTTGGAATGTTTCCTTAAGGTCAACCAAATGATCATGAGCTCAGATGTTTTTTACTAACATGTCGTCCATGTAGACCTCGATGTTTCTATCGATCTAATGTTTGAACCTGAGGTTGACAAGCTGTTGGTATGTGGCTCCTGCATTCTTTAGCCCAAAGGGCATGACTTTATAGCAGTATAGGCCTCTGTCAGTAACAAACGTTGCTTTCTCTTGGTCACGGATCTCCATGCGTATCTGGTTGTATCCCAAGAATGCATCAAGAAATGACAACATCTCATGCTCGGCGGTGGAGTCGACCAGTAGATCGATACAAGGCAGGGGAAACTGTCCTTGGGACACGACCGATTAAGATCTTTAAAGTCCACACAGATCCGCCACTTACCATTGGCTTTTTTCACCATGAACACATTGGAGAGCCAGTCGGGATAGTGCACCTCACGAATAAAGTTGGCAACTAGCAATTTACTAACCTCCTCAGCAATTGCTTGATTGCGTTCGGGTGCAAAGGTCCTCCTCTTTTGTCGGAGAGGTTTGGCGTCTGGTAAGATACTCAACTAGTGGGCGATGATGTTTGGATCGATTCCTTCCATATCTGAGTGAGACCATGCAAATGCAATGCAATGTTGCACCAAGAATTTGACCAAGGTATCACGTAGAGTTCCAGTCAGCGCAGCGCTGATGCGTATTGTCTTTCCTGGTGCAATTTCGACCTCGTCTAGGCTCTCCGCAACTTGTGGTTTGACCATGCTCTTTTGGTTTTGGTCGTCGAGCTCAAGGTCGGTGTCTATTGGGGGCAGCTCGGCAGGAGTGTCGCTGGTAACTTTGTGGCTTTTCTCCACAACCTGACAAGATTCACCTTTTACGACAGAATAGTAGTAGCCTCGAGCAGCTTTTTGATCTCCTTTGACAATACCCAGTCTTATAAGGGTGGGAAACTTTAAGGTTAGATGATAGATGGAGGAGATGACGTGGAAGGTAGCCAGAGTAGAGCATCTGATGATAGCATTGGACAAAGACCATTTGTTGACCACAAGAAAGTCCACGAGGGTGGTGGCGGTAGCGAGGTAGGTGCCCATGATTACTGACAGCAGCACAGAATCTACCGGACTGACTCGTTCTCCGGCAAACCTGAACAGCTCCACATCACGAGATACGAGGGGGGAGTCTTGGATACCTAATTGGTCGTAAGCCCCGAAAATGCTTATGTCAACTGAACTGCCGTTGTCGACGAGCACCCTCCAAACAACAAAGTTGGATATCATAACAGTGATGACAAGTGCATCATTGTGAGGCTGTATGACTCCTTTTGTGTTGGATGTTGTGAACGTAATAGTTATTTCTTCCGTACGAGGTCGCTTGGGGTACTATTCTGCAAGGAAAACCTATTGGTGTTGCGCTTCCTACACGTAATTCTTTTATGCTCTCCTACTAGAGCCACCAATGTTGTGTCCTCTTATGATCATTCGGACCTTCCCCCGAGAAGGAGGTGGGGGTAAATCTATTTGTGCGAGCAAGTTGTCTACCATAGGTTGGCGATCCTGGTATGGGGTGTATTCGCTGGAATGGTCTTGTCGAGGAACGCCATGCTATAGTATGAAGCGTCGTAGTTTTTCTTACTAGAGTAGATACTCAATTTGTCTCTTGAGCTCATAGTAGTTGTCCGTGTTGTGTCTGTGATCTTCATGGAATTTATAATATTTGTTCTAGTCTCGCCTCTCAAATGGTGTTTTTAGCTTTAAATGCCATTTGACACTTGGGTCTTACCTTATATGCATCAAAATTTCCCTAAGGGCAGCATTGAGGGCCATGAAAGTGGTGGGAGGGCATGGCTCTAGAGGTGGCAGATCGCGCCTCATTGGTCGTGGCGAACGGTCCCTGACAGTTCGCGATCATTTATCTCGATAGTGCGAGCGGTCGACGTCACGGTCCCTTTTCTCCCCCTACTGGTCAGAAGGTGTGGAATGGAGATGTGCAGCGAACATGTCCTCAAAGTTCATGTGTTTATGTGCTTTCGTCATGGCATCTGCAAAATTGGTCGGGGCTTTCCTCGTGAGGGTCTTAAGGAAATCGCTTGGCAGGAGACCTGTCATTAAAGCCACAAGCTTGACCTCATCGGTAGCCTAGGAGACTATGATGACCTCACGATTGAAGCGGGCTATGTAATTGCGTAGGCTTTCCTTAGGATTTTGCTTGATGCTAAACAAATAGGAAGTCGGGCATTTGATCCACCGATTGGATATGAAATGGCTCAGGAACTACGTGCCAAGGGTGTCAAAGTCGTCGATGGTTCCAGCCGGTAGACCAAAAAACCATCATTGTGCTAATCCCTAAAGAGTTAATTAGAACACATAGCAAAGGATAAGATATGCATATGATTGGACGTACAAGTATTGGCGGAAGATCTCCAGGTGGTCGTAGGGGTCGCCGGAGCCGTCGAACAAGTCGATCTGAGTGGTCGAAAGCATAGGGGCAGCGTGCACACCAGCACCTTCAACGTAAATAGGGAGCTGCCGACGTTTGCTAGGATGGTGGAGTCATTGGTTTTAGGGTACTCCATTTTGCTCAGCTTCTGTTGGAGTAACAAGATCTGTTCTGCCTATCTGGCCATCTGCTCATGGAAGGCAGCTTGCCAACCTTCCTCTCTATGCTGCTTGGGAGGAGATTGGTGAGTCGAGGGGTTGTCTACAGTTTCTTCGTGTGAATGAGACATATGTAAACATGGAGGGGACAGTGGAGGCATGGCTTGTGGGGTCGTGTTGATCTGGTGGACAAGATTCTCGACAGCCTGGACCAAGGTGGCTAGTAACGCGTCACTATTGGGGACAAGTTCTGAGTTTGTCATTGCATTGTTATTTTGGACGAGCCCCGCGTTTGTCTCCGGAGTTGCCTGGTCGCATTTGGTATTTCAACAGAGGAAGTCATTGCAGTGAAAAAGGGATGCAAAAGGGATGGTTGGAGGATGCTGTGGTGAGCGTACAATGTTTGGAGGAGGCTTTTTTTCGAGAGTTTCCACAGACGGCGCCAACTGATGATGAAAAAAATCACCAAGAGCTGGAGCCAATCAGACCTGAAAGGAAACAAGGAAAGGGGCGGCGTTGAATGTTGAGACTCCGATGCCTAAGTTAGATCTCAAGGAGAGTTTTACTATTAGAGAAGTAATTAAGCTTAAGAAAATATGAAGGGGGTTCCTGACTATTTATATATGAGGGGGATAGAGTCCTAAGAAGAGTTTAATACCGTGAGCCTTTAGGACTCTTTGAATAACCGAGAAGGAAGGCATGGAGGGATTAATTTATATTCGTACGGGTCGGGGGCCTTGGGTGTGACTATGGTCTTGGGCGGGACTACAGCTAGGCCAGTCATATTATGGCCCATCAATAAACATAAAATATTTACTCAAACCATTTTTCACTTTAGTTTTTCATTAACTCCCTTAAATCAAAATTTTTACATTACCAAAATTTTGGTTTGCAAACACCATCTAAGACATCCAAAAAAACTCGCTCCCAAATATGCCCGTCTTCCAAAGTTTTAGCCTCTGGTTGTTAGCATAAGAAATTGATGGAAATTTTTTGACAGCTACTTTTTACAAATTCCAATAAGATCTACACTAACTTCAATAAAAATATGTTTGCATAAAAATTATCCAAACAGAGTTGGTCTTTCAAAAGTTTTTATGCATGTGGTTTGGTTCTTTCTTGAAAGAAAACTTTGCATAAACCTATCGCAGGTGATGGGTTCCTGCACTAGTCTTTTCAAAGTTTATGGGCACCTTAGATAGGCACCACACTAGGATAGTCTAACCATATGAGATTTCACTCGTTACAAAAAAAACAAAACAAAATTGCATAAACCTGATTTGTAAATTTACTCATTACTCTTCTATCATTATTTTCCAGTCATTCTGAAGAAAAAAAAAAGGTGAGGTTAAATATATTTTGCACCCTCCAATCAGGATTTGGTTGTCACCAATAAAGGATCATCGACAGTTGGAAATTTTGAGTCATTTTTGCCATGACACTACGACAAATTTTACTTTTTGGGATGCCAAAAAATTCATCCCAAAAAGTACTATTGTTTTTGGGACTGAAATTCAATATGTCCCATTTTTTTCTCTTGATAGTTTTTTTTTTTTGGGGACGAAATTATCCGTAAAAAAAAAGGAAGTCAATTTTTTAGGACGAAAACCCACTATCGCAAAAAAATTGACTGAGTTTTTGGGACGGAATCTTCCCGTCCCAAAAAAAGAGTAATTTTAGGGACAAACTCGTCCGTTAAAATCATCTCGTTCAAACCTTCAATAACCTTTCCAACTTTACTTACATGGTTTTGAAAGTGCTCAAACGAATAAATTAACGTTATAATGCCAATCTCCATCACCGTTTGAACTAAGTACATCTCGATACCCAAATCCACAGTGTTTGTTCTTAAAAACCTTCATTCGGACAACAACGAATCTTTTGGGATGCCATTACATGTCTTCATAAGCAACCCAATCATCACGTTCGAACGGTTGTAGGTAACCCGTTCCAGTGAACGTTCTCGTTAATTAAGGAAACGTTTCTGACAGTTTTTTAAACAATCATTCATCGGTTATAATGCCAATACTCATCTCCTCAAACAAATTAACGTCTACATCTCCATCACCGTTTGAACTAACGTCTCATCTCTAAATCCCCCGTTCTTAAAAACATTCATTCGGACAACAACGAATCCCTACCCATTACATGTCGAAAAACGCTTTTTCCCTACCATAATAAATGCACGTCCCGTCATCATCTCCCTCGAACGTTGTAGGTGGTTCCACAAATTAGAACGTTCACAGAATCGTTAATTAAGGAAACGTTTCACAGTTTTCACAACTCATCGGACTATCACACTCCACAACCCACTCTCATTTTCTCTCACCTCACTCATCTCTCACAACTCGTTTCCTCCAACTCGTATCCTAGCCTCTACACACTACACGCTTTTTAACGCATCCATTCTTTTTTTTTTTTTTTTTTTTTTTTTTGCATAGATTTTGTTTTCATGTATTTTGATTTGAATATGCTATGAATCTTGAAAATAAGTGCATTTTATTGAATGTGTACGTTTCTAGTTAGTTTAAGATTGTTCGAGAATGATTTGGAATGTAGAAATGTAGTTTTTTAGAGAGTTTGGAAATGGCTGAGTCAACGGGCCATTTTTGTTTTTGTGTAACTGTGTTCGAATGGATATCTGTGTCATTCGAATAGTTGTTTTGAAATGCACCGTTTTAACCACACATCGAATTGTTGGCTAAAATGGTGCGTTTAAGTATTATCATTTGACAGTTTTGCACAGTCGTTCAAACAGTGTTCCGTTTTATAATTAAGTTCATTCGATGTTTTAATATTATCTGTTCGAACAGTTTTAATATTATCCGTTCAATGTTTTAATATTATACGTTCTAACATTTGTATTTATATCCATTCGAATATTATACGTTGGAATGGTTAATGGGCATGTAGAGGCGATTTGGGGCTTATCCTACTATCGAGCCCTCAATTGTATTGCCAGCTGAGGAGGTCTTCTGACTGATGATGAGAGAGTATCACTATTTGATACAGTCATCAGTGCCGCAAAGATCTCTGCCCAGGTTTTGGTGCATGCTCCACCTTATCTTCTACCACAACATTTACCGGCGGCTCCATCACACGAAGTGCACCGCCCCTGAGCACAACTGATGATGTGGTGGCGCATTTGGAGCCGATCGACCTCCCCCTATTCATGATTCAGGCGATCCGGGCCGAGGCTCATCGATGTTATAGGAAGGTCTACCATACAGTGTGATGCTAACCTAGTTGATTTTGGATTCTGGGGTAATGGTTAGGCGTTATGAGCCAACCACGATCTAGCTCGGCACTATCAACAATGGCACAGCTCGTCGCGGCTTATCACATGGACCGGTGTCACAACGTCGACTTGCTGCACCGCAACCCAAGGTTCAAGGTACGGTTGTTCAGGAGTCGCCACCAGCAAGTCTGCTGGAGGACATAGGGCGCTGCATTGTCGGCACAGTCAAGAAAGCCATCACACCCGTCATCATCCAAGCTTGCAGCCATGGACGAGAGACTCAGTGAGATCGAGTTGTGGCAGCAGGAACCGCAGAAGGTTGAGGTGAATGGCCGAGAAGACATGTAGAGGATAGATGATGTCAAGCACGACTTGGTGGTGGAGCTAAAGAAGAAGTCCTACTAGTGTGAATAGGTTGGGACAGTTGGCGCGACAAACAAAATTCAGGCTTTTTGGGATGGAAAAATCCGTCCCAAGAGGCAAATTTTGTTATAGTGTGAATAGGTTGCACTACAAGAAAGTACCACTTCAACGATGAATTTTTTGCATGCGGCTCCATTTCCGTCGGCGAAACAGAGGCAACCACGACCACAAATTGATTCCCGCCGGCGATAAAAGAGAAAGCTTCCCTTCGAATTGTCGGCGACTATACCCATCGGCAATTTTTGGTGTGTTCGTTGACACAGTTGAAATCCTTCGAAATATCCACCGCCCCATCTTCTGTCGTTGGTAATTCGGAATCGCCGACCACACTAATTCTTCACCGAAGCTGCAATCCCTTCAGCGACGGCTTGTAGGCAGATCTTGTCCGTATATCGCATTGTGAATTTCGTCGTTGTTGATCGTTGATAGGGTTTTTCCTACAGCAAGCTTCCCACTGTGGCTCTCAAATTCTATGTGCTCAAATTGGACGGTCTTGCTTCAGTAATCTGCCTCTCTTTGGTTTGGTTTGTCTAATCTTCGAATTTTCCACAATCTATCGTTAACGATGCATCTTTTTGGTTGCTTTTGAGAAATTGGTAACAGATCATTTCTGCCTCTCTCTGGTTTGGTTCTATAATCTTCGAATTTGCTCTGTTTTTTCTCAGTTGCCAATTGAAACTATACTTGAACTGGTTACACTTGCATCAGTTTGGTTGCCAATTGAATTGTTTTGGTTTTCTAATATTCGTATTTGCTCTGTTTTTTCGATGCATCTGTTTGGTTTCTTTTCGGAAATTGGTAACAGATAATTTCTGCCTCTCTCTGGTTTGGCTAATTAACAGATATCTCTTCTTCCTGCTGGAAAAAAGTCTAACTGAGACGTCGTAGAGGTACATTCGATCCCAAGCTTTTTCTTGACGTTGGCGTTCTCCATCCTTTATTCAACATAGAAATTCTTCGACATAATCGATGAGGAATGAGAGTGGGGTTGGTTTCTTTTCTAGCTTTGGTTGGTCTTTATGAGTTATATTCTGTGTTTTAGAGGGGATTGACCGCAATAGGGCCTTAATCTGTTAAAACTTGGAAAGTGGCATCGACTGGCTGTTGTTATATTATTAGAATTGTCTGACAAAAAGATGAAAAGTATGAGGAAGAGTTAACAAGGTCGTGATCACCAAATGGGTTAGTGGATTAGCTTTTCATTCTTTTAGAGAGAGAGAGAGAGAGAGTTACAAGCTTTTGAGTGGGAGCAGGCGTGCCAACTGGGTTTTAGGATTTAATTGTATAATGCAAATAATTATAGACCTTTTCTTCCTTGAAGAAAATTTGAGAGTGACAAATGACTTTCTTAAAATTTGTTGCAGTCTTCGTTCTACACACCTGCAGTTGGTAAGCTGCTTCTTCTCTCATTAAAAAGCTGGAGCAGTTTAGCTTGATTAGTTAAATGTCCACACATGCACTCACCTTGTGGCTTACTTGGTTTGTTTGATTATTTGAACAGCACGGAAACTGAAGGCTCCAGTGATGGAAGTGATGGCAACAATGCTTGGTTCTTCCTTTGTTTGCAAAAATAAATTATTATGAGCTATACAATCTAGTTAATAACTTTAAATTCCTGAACAGAGCAGATACAACTTTTATTCATGGATGAGTTATAGATGCTGGTGTAATTTTTTTTTTAATAGAAGTTATTCATGCTTGCTGGAAACTTCCTCTTTTGCACAGCTAAGCAGTGGCATGTTTATACTAATGACTCAGCATTCTAATTTCTACCTCTCTCTGGTTTGGTTCTCTAATCTTCGAATTTGCTCTGTTTTTTCTCAGTTGCCAATTGAAACTATACTTGTACCATTGCAGGTGTAGGTTTTCAGGCTGGATATATGTGCAGATTACTCGAATAGATGAGACTAAAAAATGACTTGATATTGAGTGAGAGGGAAGCTTGGGTTAGTTTTCCATATCAGTGTGCTCTTGCTCTTTTGTTGTGACATCCAGCTTGGAGTAAGGATGATAATCTTTTTCTTTTGAATAGATGAAGATTTTGCACAAAAAAATGTCTATCAAAAAAATATAAATTAGAAAATAATGAGAAGTATTTGTATTTTTCTTCAATACAATAGCTACAGTGATTAGAATATTGTTGTGATGGTTCATAAACTGTTTCAGGTTTTTTTACTGTCAGTGTGCAGGTCTGCCAGAGACAAGTGGTGCATTCTCAGGTCTGCCTATGGGGCTGCCAAACACGTAATTTGGAGGTGCATCTAAATGTTCCAGTGATAAACCATCTGTTGCTACTGTTCAAATGTAGACTAGAATGTTCTTACTCTTAGTTTCATTGGAAAGATAACAATTTTGGCAGCAAAATTATGTTTCCTATCTGGAGTTTTCTACTGCGTTTGTGGTGGTGTTTGATAGTATTTTGGATGAATAGTAGTTCTAGGGGTCAATCTCTCTTTGTTATTGCAGTTATTTTCTCATGGCTGAAAGCTAAGCATGGTTTCAATTCAACGCTCTGTTTTTCTATTGTTTCCGAAGTTAGAGCAGTAGAACGCACAAGAGTTGGCTAGAGTCCTGGAACGTTTTTCTATTTTATGTGAAAGATGAATGGTTGAAGTTATTGTTTGTCTCTGTTATTTACCTTTTCAAAAACTTGTTCATGTTTCCGAAACTATGTGCTCTGTTTTTCTAATGTTGGTCTTAATATATACTTTAATTTCACCATCTGGAGTTTGCGGAGTTGATTGCCAGATGCTTTACCGTCTGGTTATGGATCCTCTGTTGGATTCGGGACCTCTTTTTTGGTTATGGATGCTTTGCAGGCACTGGTGAAACCGTTAGCTTGGAAGAAATCAATTACTAGCTGCGGATTTTGTCGTTAAGGTAAGAAGTCTCATTGTCTCTCTGCATCAAATAAACTGCCATGCTTCCCACAACTCCTACAAGCCTGTAAAACTTGATGAATTAGTGGTCGAAGTATAATGGAAAAATGGAAGAAGTAAAATCAAAATAAAAAATCCATTCAGCACTTTCCCACAAAAAACAGAGGTTGACACAAAATCAATTCACGACGTAAAATCAAAAAACAGAGGACGTCAACGCAAATAGGCACATTCACGACGTGCCCACCTGAACGTGGACAGAAGCCCTCAGCGCATGCTTGACGGAAGGGGCTGAGAGTCGACGTAACCGCCTTCTCCACGGGTTATCCACGACGTATGCTTGCTGTCAACTGAAGCCTCGGTTTCATTGTCGAAGGCTGCTTTGTGTCGAGATAGGCTATTCTCCACGGCTTCAAACACGACGGCTGCTTGGTGTCGACAGAAGCCAATTTCTTCACTCAGTCATGCGCAACAGCAAATATACGTCGGCATTGTGGTGCTGCCTTCTCCACGGCTTCTTCCACGACGGGAAACTTAATGTCGACAGAAGCAGATAACGACCACATACTGATCCTCAACGAAAAAAATACAACTCCGACCGCACCATTCTTCACGTCGGCAGTAAAGGAACAACGCCAACCAAGTCCAGCCTTCTCCCCCAACTAGTAACGGTTTTTTTGGCCGACAAAAAAACCAGTTGAAGTAGCTTCATTCTCTGTGGCTCCGACGCAGCAGTCATATGTGACGAATGACCAACTTTCTCCTTGATTCTCATATCAACCCGGCTTAATTATTAGGTGCTATTGGGCATGCCTGATCTTTGTTGTGCAACATGAATGCACTTTATCCGCAGATAGCATTGAATCAATTTATTTCTTCTCCATATCACCATGTCCCGGTATACTGTAGGTGTGCCCGAAGGCAGTTTCAGGAACCAACCAGACCATGTAGCAATTACAGAAGCTCGAACGCAAAACGCATGGTACTGACGACACGCCGTCCAGATGAGACGATCGACACCCAGACGGCGGGTGTAGAAACACGGTAGGATATCACCTCTTCATTATCCTTAAATTTCAAGTAAACGGTTTTTTTTTGAAGTAGTTTTTTGGCAATAACGAATACTTTCTATGGCATGGTTTTTTTATTCTTGATTCTCATATCAAATTTTTTTTTTCTGTATTAGTTTTTGTTAATTATTTTAGGTGCTATTGGGCATGCCTGATCTTTGTTGTGCATTTTTTAATTAAAAAATCGGGGCTTTTGTTTGGCCCATGAATGCACTTTATCTTTAGCTTAAATTTATTTGTCCCCTTCAATACAGAAAAAAATATATATATATTTCTTTTTCTTTTTTTTTTTGGTCTTTGCATTGAATCCAATTTATTTCTTTAATTAATTTATTTAAGTTTTTTTCTTTTTTTATTTATTCTTGTATACTTATCCAGGCAGATCGTGAATATATATAAAGAACCATGCAACTACTTCGGGGGCAGCCCCGATTATAATTGTGCAGTCTATAGGTCGGTCCAAATTGGTGTAGACTGTCATTTCCACGTGCGATAGAAGGCAAGACGAACAATCAACTTTCTACAAGAACAATTTCAATCAACAATCATCCTATTTTATGCCCGTTTAGTTTCATTAGTCACCAAGAATTCCCGAAGTTATTTTCACACCATGAAGGCATCCTTAACATTCAACCTAAAGAAGCGAGTTATTCTTTTTCCTTGTTCTTTTTTTTTGTTCTTTTTTTTTTTTTTATAGTTTTCCCATTAACAACCCTCCTCCGTTGTCCCTATGCGAGGAGGCCAAGAGCAACCCTCACGGGCACAATGTCCGTCGTCCAGAAGCTGATGTTAAGGCAAAGCTTGAGGAGATGTTGGGTGAACTGGAAAAGATGAGGCAGAAACTGGACAGCCCGGCCCCTTCGGCCCGCGGCAGCATGATGTACATGACGGAGTCCCCTTTCATCCCAGAAATAGCCGAGATCATGTGAAGGCCCCAGCCAAGTTCAGAATTCCTATACACCAAACTTGAGGATCCTTTTGATCACCTTCATTAGGACAAAGTTAAATTCCAGCAAGGACCACCAATTTAATAAGAATAGCATACAGCCCATTTTCCACTGTGCAGGTTCACAGTTCTGATATGGAATGTGAAATTTTTCTCCTTTGTTTGTTTTTGCATTTGAACCTGCTTCCATTACTATTGACTGTTTGCTTTAATACATTCTATAATGAAGGATATATAGGCTTCTAGGAACTATTACATGAACTTTGTTAACTAGGGCCTTTGCCTTGTGGCTCTTCGCCTCTTCTCTGTGTGTTTTTAAAACCAATTGCTATAAATCGCAATTGGTACAAAATCCTTTGAACTGTTCCATCTCCATTTTTTTATCTTTCTACCAGGTCTCTATCTCTCACCCTTTTTTGTTTGTTAACTAGTAGTCAGTTCCTTATTGAGAATTCCATGACTAACTGGCGGTTTATGAATGCTTAGACCAAAACAGGGACCTAACTGATCTACCTTTATTCAGTTTCCTTTCCCTAGTCTCCCATGCATTTAATTGGGATGGAATTTTTTGAATGGTCTGAAACTTCTTCCACAAATCATTTCTAATACAAATTAATGCATGTTAACATAAAAATTTTAGGAAGTAAGTTTTGTTAGTTGACTTACTGTTTTTGGGAGCTTAATGATAACATTGGATTATAAGGGGCAGCGGCAGGGGAGGGGATGTGTTTACAGGATGTATCAAGTTACAGTTTGGACGAGGAAGAAAGCAAGTGCAATGGCCAATTCGTAAGCTCTTGGGAGTCTTAGGTGAAAATCTTATCCATGTTGTTCTGGTCACCTTGCAGGTGATCAAGGATGTCTGCCGGCAAAATGTCTTCTTAATTGGCAATTCTGTGTAATTGTATTCTCAATTTTGTCTAAGGTTTTGGATCTGTACTAGGCTCATCTTTACCGATAGAATTGAGATCTGAAGAAAATTATCTATAGTTATCTAAGGATTTTGTGAATTATGCTCAAGGCCTTCCTTTAGCTCTTAAAGTTTTAGGTTCCTTACTGTTTGGTAGACCAATAAATGCATGGAAAAGTGCTTGCCAAAAAATAAAAACTAAACCTAATAGAAGAATTATGGATGTGCTTCAAATAGGTTTTTGTTAGCCCAAGGTTGTTTTGCAAACAATCCATAATTGATTTTGATGATAACAAAAAATTCTAAGTTTTGAAGGATTTTAGATTTTACATTATCAATCCACTATTTCTATAATGTATTTCAAAGGATTGAAGTTATTTCCTTAAACTATTTTTAAGCGGACTTAAACACCATTACACAAGTTGATAAGATCAATTTTTCATATTGTAGGTGTTTAAAGAAGTGTTGGAATGGTTTGGATGCTTTAAAGTTGAATTGGAGATATTGCTGTCAAAGAACAAATTTTTCAGACTAAGTGTTCAATGTGTCGACACATTACATGTGTCGACACATTGCACTGTCTCCCGAGACAAAATTTCAGACTAAGTTTTAATGTGTCACACATAACAATGTGTCGACACATAGTGCGAATTTGCAGAAATCCTGGAATGACGCCAACTCATCCAAAAAGTCTCCAAATGGTCTCAAATGACCTCCAACGGCACTCAAACTTTACAAGAAGACCCTTGAAGCCTAGAGGACTATATATAGAATGAGATAGAGAGAGAAAGCAAGGACTTGCATCATTATTCAAATCTACCTCCGATAGAGAGAGAAAGCAAGATGCATTGAGCTAATTGCAATCAATCGTGCCCTAACTTCTAGAGAGAGAAAGTGCTTTGAAGAAGAGGGAAGACCGCACCTACCAAGAAAGCTTGTGCTCCTACTTGCCAAACTTTAGGTTTCATTCAAGTATCTTGTCCTCTTGCACTTTATTGAGCTTTTCATTTGCTAATTCGGCTTAGAGAGCCATTCCACACGTTGTGAGCTTTCCACTTGCTTATTCGGCTTAGAGAGCCATTCCTTGTTGTACCCATTATTTGTAAAACACTTGAGTGTTGGGTAAACACTTGTCCTACTTGTGAGAGTAGAAGAAATCCCTTGGGTTTTGGGATTTGTGAGAGAGTTGAAGCGTGAGCTCGAAAAACGCTTTGTAAAGGTTCCTTAGCACCCCGGAAGCTAAGGTGTATTTGCTATTTGGAGAATAGTGAAGGAAGCCCAAGGAAGTCAATAGCCTTGGGGGTGGACGTAGGCAAGTGTTGGCCGAACCACCTAAAAATACGGTGTCATCTCTCTAACTCTATCTCTCTTACGTTTCAGTACATATTCATATTTGTAGAGTTTTATGCTTTATCATTATTGCATATATTTTGCTTAACATTATACACATTTAGATCTGCATTATTAATTGTTAGGGCTATATTTCAGATCTGGGTTTTTATTGAAAAAGGGGAGACCTTTTTGATAAACCCAATTCACCCCCCCTCTTGGGTTGTTATTTAGACTCACAGTTTTGATGAATTGGAAGATTTGCAGAAAAAGTTATTTTTGGATATTGCATGCTTCTTTAAAGGAGAAATCCTAGATAACATATTGATGGATATACTGCAAAGTTGTGGTTACTATCCATGTTTCAATATTGTTGTTATAATGGATAAATCTCTTCTAATGATCTCTTTTGGAAGATTGAGAATGCATGACTTGCTACAAAAGATGGGTCAAGAAATAGTTCACCATGAATCTCTTGAAGAACCTGGTCGGCGTAGTAGATTATGGCACCGTGAGGATATCGTTCACGTACTAAAACAAAATACTGTAAGTGAACTAATTGAGACATCAATGTAAAAGTGCATATTGTCATTCTAAATTCTTATTTGTGTATTTCAAGTATCTCTACTAAAACAATTTCATTGGCCTTGCTACTAGGGAACTAATATTGTTGAAGGCATATTCCTAAACTTACCAACTTGCAAAAATGAAAGATTTAATGTTAAAGCATTCTCGATGATGAAAAAATGAGAATTCTTAAGATGAAAATATGGATATTGATGATACCGAAATTGAATTAGCCCGACCCTATCAATTTAGGTCGAGCAAGTTGATCATATTAAGGACACATCAACGATGAAAGGCCCATATCAGCCTAAAACCTAGAGGAGACGAGATCCTTCCACGAAGATGTCAGTTATGCATCATGCTAACGATGTGTATATCCCACGATCTTGTAATCCCCACGTACAGAATCTAACTGGACACAAGGAGACGTGTGAGAAGTTTACTATACATGGCACGATAAGGATGAGAGATGAAACCCCAAAAAATGAGGACATGTGAAGACATGAAGGAGGGCCTACAAAAGCAGAACAGATAGAAGGAAGAAGTAAGTGAAAATTTAGATAAGAAAAAGATAGAAGAATTTTATGAAAGATATACAAACTTGAGCGTCGGAGGTGCCACACCCCGGTGCCTGAGGTTATCTTTATTTTTTTGTAGGAGGAGATTACGCAAAGATCGAGGTGCATGTACTCCAAGTATTATCCGTAAACCAACTGATTCGTCAGATATTGTCAGAAACTTTTCTAAACTTCATGACAAGTACTTTTGCCGCATGCTATGGCATTGTGATCTTTTAAGATCTATGCAACCAATGAGTTACGTGCGATGGACTGGTTGGGATAGCCATTGAAATCCTTGCTGACCAATTTCCAAGCAGAACATCTTGTTCAAATTAACATGCCTTCCAGCTGCATCAAACAACTTTGGAAGTGAATAAAGGTAGTATTTTTATTGAGTCACATGTTTATTCTTAATTTTCCTAATTTTTAGATAAGTTCACTCATGTTATATTTTTCGATTTATACCAGAGTTTAGGCAACTTGAAACACTTTGACCTTAGTGGCTTTAAGAGCTTGACGGAGATACCAGACTTCAAAGGAGTCCCACATCTTAAAAACCTTCCTAACAAGATCAACTTAGAATCTCTTGAATATTTATATCTTTCTGGTTGTTCAAGACTGAAGAAGTTCACAGATATTGTGTAAAATATGAAATCTTTGCGGGTACTTTATTTGGATGGGACTGTCATTGAAGAATCACCCTTATCATTCAAGCATTTATCTTGTCTTTCCATATTGTCCTTGCATGATTGCAAAAAAATTTCAACCTTTCCGAGTGTTATTTGTAGTCTATCGTCGCTTAAAGTTCTCGATTTATCTAGTTGCTCAAGACTTGACCTAAATGTAGAGGAATATCTGGAGCAGCTTTTTGTCAGTGGAACCGTTATAAAATTCTCTAAGCTTTTTGTAATAGTAGAGTATGGGCCCAATAATGCCCTATTCGTGGAATAGAGATGATGAGCGATGATTCCATTGGAGCCTTCTATATTGATTATGCTGGTAGTCTTTATTGTGTGAGAAACTTGGGTGATGAAAGTGGTTATTTTTTACAGACAAAAAGTTGTGTGGTGAGTCTGTTTCTCTACTAATAACACACAAATTATTGTTCTGTAATGACCAGATCTTTTGTGAAAGTAATTGTTTAAAACACAACAAAATTCACATCTTTCTTTCTTTGCTTTTTAATTTACAGGTATGTGGCTCTTTGTTGAGACCTGGATTTCTTGAGTGGTACAAAATTCTAGGTACTGATTCTTGTACAACACTTGAGATTCACGGAGACTCTAATGACAATAGCAAGTGGCACGTATATTCCCATTTTCTTGTTTACGAGGCCCATAAGCATGCAAAATCGAATTCTACAAGTTCTAATGGCATTTGACTCTGATGACAAGTTCGTCAAGTTTGTTTATCAATTTGAGACTGATGAAGGTCTTCTAAAATCACCCTTAATTGGTCCTTTATGCACCTAAAGACTATTATCTTAGGCCAATTGGATTTGGAGTGTATATTCCAGATAAAAGGTTTTTGGAATGATTTGATAATTTGGAGGGATGGAGCTACATTAAAGCTTCAGTTGAAACATGTAGCCTGGACGTGGAAGTCAAGGAGCATGGGGTACGTTGTGCCTATATTGCCAGAATTTTGCTCTAGAGTTGTATCAAGGCGACTCAGTATAATTATGGTTTTGATCTTGTTCACAGTCTTGCTAATTGTTATTGGAGAACTGTTAGTCCTGCTGTGGAACCTCTCCGCATCTAGGAACTATGAAAGAAAACAGAAATGCCATTGGTGTACATCTAGGTTGATGGCTTTTGTCAATCGACTTTCCAATCTCATTTAAGTTTAACCAACACGACCTTATTTTCAAGTTTAATGCTCATTTTTGGTCCATGTATTCTACAATATAAAAAGAAAGTTGATTTGGTTACATTGAAGTTTCAAATCAACCTGCAATAGTTTGGTTCTTAAGAAAGTAGTAAAGAAAGACAAGAAATAGTTTGTTCGAGTAAGCCAAACTCCAAAACAGCAAAGCTGTGTAAACTTCTTCTAACTTTTTTCTTTGATGCCTATCTTCCCGTTTCTTATGCTTGTTATACCACGGTGACTACTCTTCTAACAAACCCATAACAAAGTGTATGCGCTCTATCCTAAGCCATCCCAACCCCCTCCACTTCTACACTCCATTGCATCTTAAAGCCCTCTTCCCCAATTAATAGCACAATGCCCAATGTCTAGTACCCCACAAGGGATTTCCTAGCCACATAGGCACGTTACATCCCCACCCTTCAAGCAACCTTGTCCTCAAGGTTGAGGGTCAGCCACAACACTCCCCCGTGGCCTTTATTTTCAAAAGCTTGATCCAAAAAAAGGAGAAATGAAAATAACGAAAAATGTAATTGACTCTATTTGAGGGAGTCACGCTCCAAGTGGTTCTGCATGATTCTTTTGCATCGGTTGGTCTTTCTTCTCTGATTAAAAGATTCCCAAGATCAAACAAAGCTACAACCAAATCTTTTTTTTGTGATTTTGATATACACTTCCCTTCATTAGGAGAAAGTTGAATTCCAGCAAGGACCACCAATTTAATAAAAATAGCTTACTGTCCATTTTCCACTGTGCAGGTAGTGCGCAGCGTCATAGTTCTGATATGGAATGTGAATTTTTCTCCTTTGTTTGTTTTTGCATGTTACTACTTCCATTATGATTGACTGTTTACTTCAATGCCTTATGTAATGAAGGATAGGCTTCTAGGAACTATTACATGAACATTGTTAACTAGGGGCGTTGCCTTGTGGCTTTTCGCCTCTTCTCTGTCCGTCTATAAAACCAATTGCTATCGCAATTAGTACAGAATCCTTTGAACTGTTCCATGTCCATTGTCTTATCTTTCAACCAGGTCTCTCTCTCTCTCTCTCCTTCCTCCCTGCCACCCTTTTTTTCTCGTTAACTAGCAGTCAGTTCCTTATTGAGAATTCCATGACTAACTGCAGTTTATGAACGGTTAGACCAAAACAAGGACCTAACTGATCTACCTTTATTCAGTTTCTTTTCCCTAGTCTCCCATGCATTTAATTGGGGTGGAATCTTTTGTATGGTCTGAAATTTCTTCCACGTATCATTTCTAATGGTCTAATTCTCGGCAAGAGAATACAAATTGACGTTAGCCTACAAATTTTAGGAAGTAAGTTTTGTTGGTTGACTTAGTGTTTTTGCGAGCTTAATGATAACATTGGATTATAAGGGGCAGCGGCAGGGGAGGGGATGTGTTTACAGCATGTATCAAGTTACAGTTTGGATGAGGAAGAAAGCACGTGCAACCCAATTCATCAGCTCTTGGGAGTCCTAGGTGAAAATCTTATCCATATTGTTTGAAAATATTGTTCTGGTCACCTTGCAGGTGAGGGATGTCTGCAGGCAAAATGTCTTCTTAATAGGCAATTTTGTCTTTCGGACAACAATTAAATTGAGGCAACTGTTCTTAGGAACGAAAATTGATTTCAGATAATAATTAAATTGAGACAACTTTTCTTTATCGCTTGATCCGTTGAGGGAAAAGATGGACGGGTACCTTTAGTTATTTACCTCCCACCACAAATGAGACAAAACCTAGTCTTCTGAGGGGGAAGGAGCAGGTGAGTCAGTTTGTAAGACCAAGACACATTTGTTCCTGATTTTCTAACTTTTGGGCAGTATTATGCTTTAGTTCTTTTTGTAGGCTGGAATTTTAAGGATGATATTGTGCACCAATCCCTGGTGGCATCGGGGTCCAATTGCCATAAGCAAGTGACAGGAATTGTTGCCGACAAGCTCCGATCTCCAGTTAATCTAACGACGCAGTCTTCCAAAAAGTCAGAGGTTAGATTGTCGGGCAGTGGCTCTAGTGGGAAGTCTCGTTCTCCGATAGGTTCCACGGGAGGAAAGTCGGCGTGAGAATAACCAAGTCCTTCGCTTATCAATTTCCTGATGGCACTAGATGAGGCAAGTACAAGCGAAAGTAGGGCTATCCCATGAGCTAAGAACACGGCCGCCATGATCGGGAAGCTGTTAAGCGTAGCCATGGAATTTTAAGCCCTCCTTGTGATATTGGGATGAAACAAGATGGAGAGCAAAATATTTGGTGAACATGTTAAACAATCCTTGGTGATCAAAGATTGACAAGAAGATTGAAGATCAAGAAGATGAGCTCAAAAGTGAAGCAAAACATATGACCAATGGTCTTTAAGTTTTGTTCACAAGATTTGAATGAAGTATATGAAAAAATTAAAGGAAGATCCTCTCAAAAGTGAAGATTACCATAGGGTATAACCTTGTAACTCTTAGTTTCACTTTTGACAAGGATTTGAATCACACACTTGCATATTTTCAAAACATGCATAAACCGTTTTATTTCTTGTTTGGAAGACAAAATATTTTTAATGATTTCTAATCACCCCAATCAAACTCCCAAACCTTTTATTTTCGGCTTAAATGCTAATCAGGTCCCTGTGATTTAATGTTTTCTCAAAAAAAGTCCTTGTACTTCAATTTGGATGAATTTGGTCCTTGCGCTTTATACATCTTCCCAAAAAGGTCCCTCCGTCAGTGTGGCCCTACCACTTAATGGATTTTTTTGACTTGGTAAACGGAGGCCACATAATCACCAATAGCACAATGCCACGTGACTTGTCATGTTCTCTCTATCTCCCAATCAACGCCACGTCACCCCCGACTCACACTCCATTTTTTCTCCGCTTCTTCTTCTTCTTCACCTGCTTTGCCCGAATCTCAGACAGACTGCAAGACAACACAAATTACTCGCCATTTTTTCGCCACTTCCTCTCCTATGCTTCTTCTTTTACTTATTTATCACCAACATCCCCACCACGGCATCTCTGGTCTAAAGCACAAAAGAGTTCACGAAGGAATTCTTTTGGTTTTATATAAATGAGTTAATTTGTTTCTTAAAGCTTTGCAACATATTCGAGCCTAACCATGAAGATCCCTGCCACACATGCTTTCTCTATCTTCTTCCTCATTCTCTTTTCTCAAAGGATCATATGCTTATCAGAGGCACAAAACACGAACATCCCAGTCAACCCAGAATCTGTACAACTTTGAGCATATTATTCTTTCTCCCAAAAATTTCTTCTAAAGATTGGACCAAATGTTATGATAGAGAAAAAATATCCAGAGCTTTGAGAGTGAAACTGGGTCTGGATGGTACTTCTCAATGACGGTGTCCAGTACATTAATTGATAATGCAAATCGGGATCCCAATTTAACTCGACACGTTGGCATCATTCTTGACATCGTTATATGCCTCTCGTAGCCATTACAAAACCAGGTTGGTTCTCCACGTAAGGGACTCTAAAAGCGAACTCGTTGAAGCTGCAGCAGCAAGTTCTCTCTCTCTCTCTCTCTCTCCGTGTGTGTTCATCTTTTCATAAAAGCTTCTCACAGGAGTCCTATATAGGCTTATTATTAGAAAAGGAGAAGATAAATGATTTGGTGGAACCCTAGAGATTGGTAGGGGAGATGGGTGAAGGTGCTTTACGCCGAAGAAGAAGATATAGGTGGCTGATGTGGCGTCGACCAGGAGAAAGGATAGGGACAGGGACAGTCCATGTGGCGGCATGCCATTGGATATGATATGGCCTCCGTTTGCCACGTCAAAAAAATCTGTTAAGTGGTGGGACCACACGGATAGAGTGACTTTTTTGGGAAGACGTATAAAGCACAGGGACCAAATTCATCCAAATTGAAGTACAAGGACCTTTTTGGGAAAACATTAAACCACAAGAACCTGATTAGCATTTAAGCCTTTATTTTCATATGAGAAGTTAGTCTTTAAAATTGGATGTTTTAAGTTAGTCAAAATTGTAGTTTTAAATCAACCTAATCATGTGCTTAAGTTGTAGAGGTCGACCTGTTGGTGAAGAGGTCGACCATACTACAACCACTTGGTATAGCGGTCGACCGGTATATGTTTAAAATAGATCCGTTGAGTTATGACATTGTGACCATTGGGGTAACGTAACCTACAGCGGTCGACCAGCTCGTCTTGAATTTTGACAAATCGTTCCTTAACGACTATAAACGGCCAGTTTTCTATTAAGACCTATTTAAAGACATTCCTAAGCCTCATAAACGGTGCTGAACGACCACATATCATTTCTATTGCTTGATCTTAAACCTTCTTATTTCATATTTCTCATATCATTCACACAAATTACACTTTCTTATCTTGTCTTTGTGTGAAGCAAAGAGGTAGAGCTTTTCACCACTCTTTGAGAGAGTTTATTCTTGTATCTTCCTATCCAAAAGAGGTGATTCTTTAGTGAGGTTGTTCACTAAAGAAGAAGCTTAGAGAGGGTATATCTTAGCTTGGTTGGGTTGTGAGTGGTGAGCCTGAAAATCACTTGGGTTGTGAGTGTTGAGCCTACTTGTAAGGTTCTCTAGCACCCGGAAGATAGAGTGTACACTATTTGAAAGATAGTGGGAAAACCTCAAGGCTCGAAAAACCTTAAAGATAGTGTACAATGTTTGAACTTGGAAGCATCTAAAGGAACCAAGAATAACACCAAAGGACCCAAGAAAGCTTGGGTACCAAAAATGGTTTCTTGAATTCCTTTGTAGGATTCAAGAAGGATGGAACAATAAAGAATCTTGGATGAAACTTGTCTTTCAAGAAGGCTTGTCACATTTGAGGACAAATGCTAAAGGAAAAACCTTTGGTAAATTATAATCCTTTGATAGAACTTATTGTTGATTGATTGTCTTCTATGATGATTCCTTATATGTTTATCTTGAAAATGCAAATGTATTAATCTTTGAGATATTTCTTGCATTTATCAAAATGGAACATCTATGAGCTAACATTTTTTCAAATCATGAACTATGAAAATTTGTGAGCTTAAATTTTTTGGTTAAGAATGACCTTTAAATTATCATTGGTAGCTAAAAGGTTGGTACAAACCACTCAGTGGGCTACTATCGTAATAGCGATGGACTCTTGAGTCCCCATTAGTCATCCTCTATACCATTTCATGAGATTGTCATTTAAAACCCCAAATTGTTCTTGGATGAAAATGATTATTTTTTGAGTTATATCCTTGTCTTCACTTTTTGATTGACAAAGGGGGAGATTTCTTAATGTTGATATTCTTGTATTGATCATATGATGGATATGGTAGAATGCATATTCGGGGAAGATATGATGGATAATGCATGGATGCATCCATCTAAATTTATATCCTTTGTATTTTTGATGTGACAAGGGGGAGAAATGTGTTGATGATGGTTTTGATGACTATATATTCTCCTTTTGAATTAGATTATGAATATTGGCTACTAATCTCAAGTTTCAAATAATTTCCAATTGCAAAAGATAGGGGGAGTCATCCAAAACTATCAATTTATTGTCATCATCGGGATCCTTTGACATCTTATTTTATCAAAGACCGTTGCAGATTCATTTTTGACACCAAGGTGATGCATAAAATTTTGTGACCTTCCTTCTTCACGTTGAAGCTCTGACTATAGGCGGATACGAAGACGTTGTTGTGAGCGGTCGAGAATTTTGAAATTAACTGCCTAGTTTTCTATTGAGACCTATTTAAAGACATTCCTAAGCTAAACGGTGTGTATTGCTTGTTGTCTTTGTGTTAGAGCTTTTCAATTATCCATCTTTGAGAAGCTTTATCTTCTTTAGTGATACTAAAGAAGAAGCTTTATAAAGCTGAGATCAGAGTGTTGCACTTGTAAGGTTCTTTGTGTACACAAAGGCTCGAAACCTTAAAGATATACCTTCATCTAAAGGAACCAAGAATTTGGGAAAAAGGATTCAAGAAGGATGGAACAATAAAGAATCTTGGATGAAACTTGGAAGGCTTGTCACATTTGAGGACAAATGCCCAAATCCTTTGATAGAACTCTTCTATGATGGTTTATCTTGAAAATGCAAATGTATTAATCTTTGAGATATTTCTTGCATTTATCAAAATGGTAGATCATGAACCTTAAAGTTGAGAATGACCTTTAAATTATCATTGGTAGCTAAAAGGTTGGGTGGGGTAATAGCGATGGACTCTTGAGATTAGATTTCATTGCAAATTGTTCTGAGTTATATCACTTTTTGATTGATTTCTTAATGTTGATATTCTTGTTGATCTGCATACAATGCATGCATGCATCCATCTAAATTTATAATTTTTGATGTGACATGACTATATATTCTCCGCTACTAATGGATTGCGTCATCCCAAAACTATCAATTTATTGTCATCATCATTGTTGCTTTTGTTCACAATCGATTTCCAAAAACATCTTCATTTTTATTAAGATTGAAGATTATTCATTCAAGACCATTGTAACTCTTAGTTTCACTTTTGACAAGGATTTAATCACACACTTGCATATCTTTCAAAAGTGCATTTTTACCTCTTGTTTTTTTTTAATGTCATATGAGAAGTTTCTTTAAAATTGGGTGTTTTAAGTTGGTCAAAATCGTGGTTTTAAATCAACCGGATCATGTGCTTAAGTTGTAGAGGTTGACCAATTGGTGAAGCAGTCTACCGGACTATGACCGCTTGGTATAGCGATCGATCAATACATAGTTTTAAAATAGATCCGTTGAGTTCTGACAATGTGATTGTTGGGGTAACAATAACATGCAGCGATCGACCGGTTCATGTAGCGGTCGATCGGCTTGTCTTGAATTTTGAGAGATCGTCCCTTAACTGCTATAAATGGCTAGTTTTCTATTGAGACCTATTTAAAGACATTCCTAAGCCTCAAAAACGGTGTTGAACAACCACTATCATTTTTATTGCTTGAGAAAGATCTTAAACCTTCTTATTTCATATTTCTCATATCATTCACACAAATTACACTTTCTTATCCTTGTCTTTGTGTGAAGCAAAGACGTAGAGCTTTTCATTTTATTATCCAATCTTTGAGATAGTTTATTTCCTATATCTTCCTATCCAAAAGAGGTGATTCCTTTAGTGAGGTTGTTTACTAAAAAGAAGCTTAAGAGGGTATATCTCAAGCGGTTGGGTTGTGAGTGGTGAGCTCGAAAATCACTTGGGTTGTGAGTGTTGAGCCCGGGAAAGCACTTGTAAGGTTCTCTAGCACCCGGAAGCTAAAGTGTACACTATTTGAAAAATAGTGGGAAAACTTGCGACATTACGAGAATCAAATCAAACACTTACAAACATGGTGAATGGACTTTTTCAGCGTCTTCAAACTTCACCAACTCGAAACCATTGGTGTCAGGAAAGTGCACGCAATGTCTTCTTCAATGATGACAATAATCGAAATGACCATTCATCTTCTTCTAGTTCTTTCGTTGAACCAAGAGTTGCTGCTCAATGGTCCATGGAACGTTTGGCTCGTGCTTTAGAAAACAATAATCGAAGCATCCAAGTTCATGTGCAAGACTTTGATGGGAAGCTTGATGCAGATGAGTATTGTGATTGGATGGCATCTTTAAAAGCTTTATTTGAATGGAAAGATCTTTAAAATGAAAGAAAGGTACAGTTCGTTGCTACGAAGTTGAAGGGTCATGCTCTAATATGGTGGTAGCAATATCAACGTAGTAGAGATTGCAGAAGAATTCCTAAAATTAATATTTAGGCTGAGATAAAGGTGAAGCTTGATGAGAAGTTTCTTCCTTTAGATTATTCTCAAACTCTCTACCAAAAGTTCCATTATTGCATCATACAGAGCAGTGATGTGAATTTGCAAGAATCCGATGATCAATTGGTGGCGAGCTGAAGTATAATCTCAAGGGTGAGCTTATGAAGAACCTGATGAAGTCATCTGGCGACAAGACCCAAAAGGCCTCTTCTCAATCAAATCTGTGGTAGCACTAGAACAAAGTAGAAGGTGCCCTCTACTAACATCACAAATGACCGAGTCTAGAAAGAAATTTGGCAATTGCGGCTACAAGATTGTTTCAAAACTACTACTCTGGATATTTGCAGCCGAGCTCAGCCAATAAGAGCCCGCCTGGCTTTCCCTAGGGGTGACACCTCTGAGTTCAACAACTGCTGCCCACTATGCGAAAATTATGAGTAGACATCCATTCATCTTTTCATCATTCACCAAGTTGGCCATTCAATGTTACTCATATTCCGGTCTCTTCCCCGGTGGATTGGGTTAAAATGCTCCTTTCAGCATACTCCACACTTGGTATATCCAGTATACACCTATAGGGTTTTATCCTTAATGCTGCTATTGTTATGGTTGAAATTTGGTTTCTTCGAGCGCTCCCATATTCAGATAAGGGATTGAATCTAGAACTGTTCATCCTGGAGTAGTTGGCGTCCAGAATAACTCGGCGAATCATAGGAACGCGCTCTTCAGTGTTACAGGACTCCGAAATAAATCCACTATAATAAAATAGAGATTACTCAAGTTTATGCCCAAAACTTGAGCAAATTGGAAATCAACAAGATTAACTCTTTGAGATCTCACCACAAAAGAATATCTGGAATCTGCTGATGAAGTCAGATAACCTTCTAATTTGCTCAGTGTGAAAACCACACCTGAAGATTGAAAGAAAAAAATCCCAAATCAGCAGCCTCTTTCTTTTTCTTCTCCCCGGCAACAAAGTGTTTCCCTATTTTAAAAATTTAAAGAAGTGGGCTGGAGAAAGCTCATTGAAACGGTTAGCGGCTACAAGATTGTTTCAAAACTACTACTCTGGATAGTTTTTTAGTACCTTGGAAGCATCTTAGTACCAATAAGTAGGCCAATAAAGAAATGAAACTTGTCTTTAAACATTTGAGGACAAATGCTACCTAAATCCTTGGGTTGGTTGACATTCCTCTGCTCATATTTCTTGCATTTATCAAAATTCTATGAGCCCACCTCATTGGTAGCGTACAAACTTCATTACTAGTAGACTCTTGAGTCCCCATTAGTCATATACCATTTCTGAGATTGTCATTTCAAATTGTTCATTCACTTTTTGATTGACCTTAAGTTGTATGATCGAATGCATATTCATATGATGGATAATGCATGCACACTTAATCTTCATCGATGCATCCATCTAAATTTATATCCTTGATGTGACATCCTCCGGTTGTCTCAAGATTGCAAAAGATGAGTTATTGTCATCAAAAAGGGGAATTGTTGGCTTTTGTTCACAATCATGATTTCAATAAATGATTAAGTTTACAAAATGGACATCTTCAAAGACAAAGACATTTTTATCAAAGAGCAAAGACAAGAAGATTGAAGATTAAGAAAATGCAAGGAGCTCAAAAGTGAAGATTCAAGACCATAGGGTATAACCTTGTAACTCTTAGTTTCACTTTTGACAAGGATTTGAATCACACACTTGCATATCTTTCAAAATGCATAAACCGTTTTACCTCTTGTTTGGAAGACCAAAATGTTTTTAATGTTTTAAACACCCAATCAAACTCTCAAACCTTATATGAAGTTAGTCTTTAAAATTGGGTGTTTTAAGTTGGTCAAAATCGTGGTTTTAAATCAACCGGATCATGTGCTTAAGTTGTAGAGGTTGACCAATTGGTGAAGCAGTCTACCGGACTATGACCGCTTGGTATAGCGATCGCATAGTTTTAAAAATAGATCCGTTGAGTTCTGACAATATGACCGTTGGGTAACATAACTGCAGCGTCACTGGTTCATGTAGCGGTCGATCGGCTTGTCTTGAATTTTGAGAGATCGTCCCTTAACTGCTATAAATGGCTAGTTTTTATTGAGACCTATTTAAAGACATTCCTAAGCCTCAAAAACGGTGTTGAACAACCACTATCATTTTTATTGCTTGAGAAAGATCTTAAACCTTCTTATTTCATATTTCTCATATCATTCACACAAACACACTTTCTTATCCTTGTCTTTGTGTGAAGCAAAGACGTAGAGCTTTTCATTTTATTATCCAATCTTTGAGATAGTTTATTTCCTATATCTTCCTATCCAAAAGAGGTGATTCCTTTAGTGAGGTTGTTTACTAAAAAGAAGCTTAGAGAGGGTATATCTCAAGCGGTTGGGTTGTGAGTGGTGAGCCGAAAAATCACTTGGGTTGTGAGTGTTGAGCCCGGGAAAGCACTTGTAAGGTTCTCTAACACCCGGAAGCTAAAGTGTACACTATTTGAAAAATAGTGGGAAAACTTGCGACATTACGAGAATCAAATCAAACACTTACAAACATGGTGAATGAACTTTTTCAGCGTCTTCAAACTTCACCAACTCGAAACCATTGGTGTCAGGAAAGTGCACGCAATGTCTTCTTCAAGATGACAATAATCGAAATGACCATTCATCTTCTTCTAGTTCTTTCGTTGAACCAAGAGTTGCTGCTCAATGGTCCATGGAACGTTTGGCTCGTGCTTTAGAAAACAATAATCGAAGCATCCAAGTTCATGTGCAAGACTTTGATGGGAAGCTTGATGCAGATGAGTATTGTGATTGGATGGCATCTTTAAAAGCTTTATTTGAATGGAAAGATCTTTAAAATGAAAGAAAGGTACAGTTCGTTGCTACGAAGTTGAAGGGTCATGCTCTAATATGGTGGTAGCAATATCAACGTAGTAGAGATTGCAGAAGAATTCCTAAAATTAATATTTAGGCTGAGATAAAGGTGAAGCTTGATGAGAAGTTTCTGCCTTTAGATTATTCTCAAACTCTCTACCAAAAGTTCCATTAGTTGCATCATTGAATGGAGGAATTTGTTGGTGATTATACAGAGCAGTTTTACAAACTTATGAGCTGTGTGAATTTGCAAGAATCCGATGATCAATTGGTGGCAAGATATGTGAGTGGCTGAAGTATAATCTCAAGGGTGAGCTTATGAAGAACCTGATGAAGTCATCTGGCGACAAGACCCAAAAGGCCTCTTCTCAATCAAATCTGTGGTAGCACTAGAACAAAGTAGAAGGTGCCCTCTACTAACATCACAAATGACCGAGTCTAGAAAGAAATTTGGCAATTGCGGCTACAAGATTGTTTCAAAACTACTACTCTGGATATTTGCAGCCGAGCTCAGCCAATAAGAGCCCGCCTGGCTTTCCCTAGGGGTGACACCTCTGAGTTCAACAACTGCTGCCCACTATGCGAAAATTATGAGTAGACATCCATTCATCTTTTCATCATTCACCAAGTTGGCCATTCAATGTTACTCATATTCCGGTCTCTTCCCCGGTGGATTGGGTTAAAATGCTCCTTTCAGCATACTCCACACTTGGTATATCCAGTATACACCTATAGGGTTTTATCCTTAATGCTGCTATTGTTATGGTTGAAATTTGGTTTCTTCGTAACAAGCGCTCCCATGAAGGCCACCCGATTCAGATAAGGGATTACATCAGGTCCATCTAGAACAGATTTTAGGAACACCGTTCATCCTGGCAGTAGTTGGCGTCTCTCCAGAACCGTGTTCTAACTTGTCGGACAAAACTAGAAAAGGAATAAAGCAAGCACCAAGAGAACACATAGGATTTACGCGAAAAACTCTTCAGTGTGAAGGGAAAAATACAGGACAACTCCGAAATAAATCCACTATAATAAAATAGAGATTACAAAAATCAAGTTTATGCCCAAAACTTGAATTCAAGCAAATTGGAAATCAACAAGATTAACTCTTTGAGAAAAAATATAATCTCACCACAAAACCCGGAATGAATGAAACCCACACTGTAGTGAGATCCCCAATCTGAATATTACAACTTCCTATTGATGAAGCACCAGATAACTTCTCAGAGACAACCCAATTTTCTCTGTGTGAAAACCACACCTGAAGATTGAAAGAAAAAAATCCCAAAAACTCCACTTTCTTTTTTCTCTCTCTTCTCTCCTTTTTCTCAGCAGCCTCTTTCTTTTTCTTCTCCCAATTGTAATATGATGAGCGGCAACAAAGTGTTTCCCTATTTTAAAAATTTGAGGCCCACAAATGGGCTTTTAACTCAAGTGGGCTGGACGCCCATAACAATCTCCCCCTCTAGCTCATTGAGAAAGAAGATTGTTCTCTAACGTATTAGTTAGAATCCATGCTAGCCAGTCCAGCACAAAGCTCAAGCTTCTCTCTGGTCACAACCATTGTTATCATGTCAGCTGGATTCTTCTCAGTATGAATCTTTTCCAACAGTATCAATTGTTCTGCCACTGCTTGTCATAGCCAATGATATCACACATTGATGTACTTCATCCATGAATGGTAAGTAACATTCTTGCTCAAGTCTAGTGCACTCTAACTGTCACAATGAACCACGTACCCATCTTGCTTCAAACCCAAATCTTGAAGAAACCGTTTCATCCAAAGTATTTCTTTTCCTACTTCAGTCGCTGCAATATACTCAGCCTCAGTTGTAGATAAGGCAACACACTTCTGCAAACATGACTACCATGATACAGCTCTCCCTGCAAAAGTAAATAAGAACCCCGAAGTAGATTTTCTACCATCCAGGTCACCAGCCATATCTGTATTTGCATATCCCTCCAAAAGTAGTTTTGAACCCCCAAAAGTCAAACACATCTTGGAGCCACCTCTCAAATATTTGAAGATCCATTTCACTGCCTCTCAGTGATCTTTACCAAGATTAACAAGAAACCTGCTGACCACCAATACTGTATGAGCAATGTCTGGTCGTGTGCAAACCATGGTATACATCAAACTCCCAACTGCAGATGAATAAGGAATAGCTGCCATGCTTTCTTTCTCTTCCTTAGTAGAAGGACAAGTCTTCTTACTGAGTTTGAAGTGACCACCAAGTGGTGTCCCAACTGGTTTAGCATTTTTCATGTTAAACCTCGCCAGCACCCGTTCTATATATTTCTCCTGTGATAACCATAAATTTCTAACTTTCCTATCACGTTGAATATGCATCCCCAAAATCTGACGTGTTGAACCAAGATCATTCATGTCAAAGGACTTGAACAAATCTGCCTTCAAACTGCAAACCAACTGAATATCTTGCCCCACTATCAACATATCATCTACATATAGCAAAAGAATAATGAAGTTACTACCATGGAATTCTCTGACATACACACAATGATCTGCCTTTGTCCATGTATAACCGTGACCCACCATGAAAGAGTCAAACTTTTTATACCACTGTCTCGGAGCTTGCTTCAACCTATACAGACTCTTTTTCAACTTGAAAACCATGTGTTCCTTTCCTTTCACTTCAAATCCTTCTGGCTGATCCATGTAGATTTCTTCCTCCAAATCACCATGGAGAAAGGCAATCTTCACATCTAGCTGCTCAAGCTCGAGATCCAAACTAGCTACTAAACCCAAAACCACTCGAATGGAAGTCATCTTGACGACAGGAGAGAATATCTCATCAAAGTCAATCCCTTTCTTCTGACCGAAGCCTTTTACCACCAATCGAGCTTTATACTTCACTAGTTTCTCACCATCTTTCTTCAGCTCGAACACCCATTTATTTTTCAATGCCTTTTTGCCTTTAGGAAGCTCCACCAACTCATAAGTCTGATTCTTCTACAAAGAATCTATCTTGTCCTGCATAGCATTCTTCCAGCTCTACTTGTCCTTATGAGACTGTACTTTCTGAAACCTTTCTGGCTCCCTTCTCAGTTAACAAAATATAATCTGATTCAGGATACCTGACTGATGACGATGCTCTTTAGTAGACCTTCTAACCTGAGGTATCGATGTAGTAGGTTGCTCCCCTTGCTCAACATCCTCTGGAACATCTTCATCAACTACTGTTGGCTCATCATCATGTTTGTCAACTACTGCTGGCTCATCATCATGTTTGTCAACTACTGCTAGCTCATCATCATGTTTGTCAACATGCATCTTTCCCCCTGAGTGACACTGTCCAGAGTTGAAGAGACAAGTTTAAGGTCAACAACACCTTCAACAGCACGTCTTGGATTCTCAGATTTCTCAAAACCTGTCAAATTTTGATTTTTCATGGAAAATCACATCTCTCCTTTTAATAATCTTCTTCTTTTCTGGATCCCATAACCTATAGCCAAATTTTGCATCTCCGTAGCCAACAAAAATGCAAGGAGTGGCTTTATCATCAAGCTTCAACCATTGTTCCTTAGGCACATGTGCAAATACCTTGCACCCAAAAACCTTCAAGTGAGAATAGGAAACATCATTTCCTGTTCATACTTTCTCTGGAATCTCAAAATCCAAAGGAACTGATAGAGACCGGTTGATTAGGTAGCATGCAGTATGAACAGCTTCACCCCAAAATGACTTAGGCAGCCCAGCCATCCTTAACATACTTCTGACCTTTTCGACAATGGTGCGGTTCATTCTCTCTACCACACCATTGTGTTGTGGGGTAACAGCAATTTTCTTCTCATGTCTAATGCCATGCTCTGAGCAGTAATCTTCAAATGCATTAGACGTATATTCCCTTCCGTTGTCAATCCGGAGACACTTCAAAACCTTACCGGTTTCCCATTTCACCATGGCATGAAATTTCTTTAAGTGCTGAAAAACCTGGTCTTTTGATCTCAAACAAAACACCCACACTTTTCGTTAAGCATCATCAATAAAAGTAAGAAAATATTTATTGTCACCTAAGGACTCCACCTCAATGGGACCACATACATCAGAATAAACCAAATCTAACATATTGGGCTTTCTACTAGAGGATTTCTGAAAAGAAACTCTTTGTTGTTTATCAAGTAAACAATAATCACAGGGATTTAAAGACGTACCTTTGGCGAAAGGAATAAGAGTTTTTCTTGCCAAAATCTACAATCTCTTCTTACTCATGTGAGCCAGCCGCTTGTGCTGCAAATCTAGTGAATAATCACCTTCCGCTGCATTTACCGCTTCATTACACACCTTTACTTGTATCTTGTAAAGTGTGCAACAAATCTTTCCTCTAAGCAAATACCATTGACCCCTTCATAAGTTTCTATCTTTCATTGCCAAAATAACTTTCATACCCCGCGTCATCAAAAGCATGCGTAGATAGCAAATTCAAGCACATGTCGCACATTCTTCAATGTCAAGGTGCATCCAACATCTGTTCGCAGACAAATATCACCAATTCCCACTATTTCGACATGACTCTCATTACCCATCCTCACACTACCAAAGTTACCCACTTTGTAAAAAGTAAAGAGCTCCCTCTTTGGAATGACATGGTAGGAAACCGTTAAGTCGATCACCCATTCAACAAATAAATCTGCAACATGACAACACTAAATAAATCTGCAACATGACAACACTATTCTAATGCTACTGCCACATCCTCAAAAACGCTAGTCACGGTATTTTGATTAATATTCTAATGATTCTCTTTCTATTTATTTTTCCAAGCCTTACAATGCTTCTTTATATGACCTTTCTTATCACAAAAGTGTTACTTTATCTAATCTTTGCTTTTCGATTGACTTCTGGATTTCCCACGTCCTTTAGAATCTCTACCCTTACTTCGTCCTCTGTTCTCTGTAACAAAGCCTGTGTATGTTCTTTGCCCATATCTCTTCATTGAACAAGCAATCTTAACCATATTGAGAGTTTAACACACCATTCGGAGCAGAATTACTAAATGACACCACCAAAGTCTCCCAACTATTTGGCAAAGAACTCAATAGCAATAGCGCTTGCAACTCGTCATCTGGCACTATTTTCATTGTAATCAACTGATTCACTAAGTCTTGGAAATCACTCAAATGCTCGGCAACAAACTTTCCCTCTTTTAGCTTCAAATTCACCAGCTTTCTAATAGCAAAAGTTGTATTCTGAGATGTCTTCCTCTCATAAAGACTTTCCAATTTCTTCCACAAAGTCTCAGCATTTGTCTTTTGAGACACGTGGTGGAACACACAGAGATCAATCCACTGTCTAATATACCCAATAGTCTTTCTATTTTGCTTCTCTCAATCTTGGGCAGTTTCATTGGTTGGCTTGGCACTGTCTCCCTTACTAGGGTCATGCAAATCCTTGCAGTAAAGGAAGTCTCCATCATCGGCTTCCAAATTGAATAATTTGACACCGTGAGTTTAATCATAGTGCCTGAACTACTTTCCATGGACAACCAACCCCACACAACCGGAGCTCTGATACCACTTTCTTGGGCCAAATTTTTTTCCCTATGGAAATTAAATAATAACGTCAAGCAAACCAGAAAAGAAATAAAGCAAGCACCAAGAGAACACACAGGATTTATGTGGAAAACCATTCATTGTGAAGGGAAAAACCACGGGCAACTCCGAGATAAATCCACTATAATAAAATAGAGATTATAACACTCAAGTTTATGCCCAAAATTTGAGTTCAAGCAAATTGGAAATTAACAATAATTGGAAATAAACTATCTGAGAAAAAATATAATCTAACCACAAAACCCAGAATCTAACGAAACCCACACTGCAGCGAGATCTCCAATCTGAATATCACAACTCCCTGTTGATGAAGCACCCAGATAACCTTCTCAGAGACAACCCAATTTACTCCTGTGTGAAAACCACACCTGAAGATTGAAAGAAAAAATCCCAAAAAGAAACTCTCCTCCTTTTCTTTTTCTTTCTCTCTTCTCTTCTTTTTCTCAGCAGCCTCTTTCTTTTTCTTCTCCAAGATTGAAATCAGATGCAGCTTCTTTTCTTCTTTAAATATGATGAGCGGCAACAAAGTGTTGCCCAATTTTAAAAACTTGAGGACCACGATGGACTTTTAACTCAAGTGTGCTGGACGCCCATAACATGACTCCCCCACCCCCAGCTGGATCAAGATTAATTTCGAAGTTGCGATTCGTCCTAATGGATTGTACTTGACCATCTCTTGTCGAGACACCTCTAATTCTGTACTGTGTATACGGAACATTCTCAGGCCAAGGACCCATTGTTTGGTGAAACTTTGGCTGCTGTTCGAGCTGCTGAGCTCGCTCGAGATCGAAACTAGGCTTTGTGATTTTTGATACCGACTCCCAGCAGCTTTGGAAAGATCTAATCCAATCTGACCAAATCCCTTGCTGGAAAATTGAAGCCCTGATCTTGCCTTTACGTGCTTTATTTTCTGCTTTCCCTAATTGGTACATTTGTTGGATCCCTCGTTGTGCCAATATGCAGGCCCACCTACTGGCTAAGTGGGCGTCTTCTAGTCATTTCGCTGGCTTTTGTAATCTAGACCTCATTCCTAGTGACATTGTCACCTGTGACCTTTTCTAAGCTCTAGATTCTTTTTATCGATGAAATGACATCTTTCTCAGAAAAAATAAAAAAATAAAAAATAAAATGTAGAAACTTACAATCATAACTCTCAACATTTGAGAGCTCGATACTTAAATGAAATCATAGAAACCGATAATCATAACTCTCAACATTTGAGAGCGCCTGTACTAACCCAATGTGTTCCAGACTACCTTCTAAACTTTCGTTGGGTGTTCTTGCGTGTTCTGTTGAGTCCGCTACATCGGTCCAAAACTTTTGGACGAGATTGAAACAGTAAATGGGATTGAGGTGCAGCCTCTCCTTCGGGGAACGACATTATTGCTTTTGGTGTCTCCCTGTTAGTCAGGGCCATTGGTCTTGGTTAGGAATATTGGACTTCGAGTTCTTCTATTTCTGTAGGCCTTGAGCCGTGTAGTCCAATATCTGGCCCATTGAACCATGTTTATAAGGGTTTTGTATGACCCTAGCTTAAAAATGATTACCGCTTGCTTTAAAAATAATAAGAAAAAAATCATCATTTTCACTAGCACGTGGTGATTGTGAAATATGAAACACTAGAAGATGTAATGCCACAAGCTACGAACATCTGAAGAAAGCAGTAGAGGGAAAGCACAGAAACTAGTTAACTGTTTTTTTTTGCTTATACCGATCTTGTCCTAAAGTTTTACTCTTCATTCATGTAATCTCATATGCTTTTGTGAGTATTAGCTTCTTTTGTTTGCTGTTCAAAAATTATTATTTAGGGCGTTCATATCATCCATACATAATGATGATGTTGGATTTTTATCCGATTCAACAGATTAGTGATAAGCCAGTACCAAGCTTTCTTCCAGGTAATCAGACCTGCAAGATGAAGCGAGATGAACGAAGTTTCCCGTGGGGTGAGTCTCTAAGTCAGTGTTGGTGGAAGCTAACTTGTGAAGTAGTTTCAATGTATGTTTTAGAATTGTGTACCTGGGGTTTTTATAGGACCGTAGGAAGCCGATACTGCGTCTTTCCTTGCGGTACACGAAACTTGCGGTGCGCGGAACTTGCTTTTGTAGCTAATAAGACCCAACGTCCCAACATGGCAGAAAAGTCTCTCTTCAGGATGCCTCTCCTGTTGCGTCTGCAGGTGAAAAAGAGGGCCTCTTACTGAGACTTCTGAGTGATTGGGCAAATTTCGAGAGAGGCGTCGGACACGCTAAGGCCCCTTTCGACGGATGGGTCATGGCTCTGTAAGCTGAGTCCCACCAGGCGTATACTTCCTTTCAACCTGTAGCTTTTCAGTGTTCCGTTTGGGCTGGACGAGGCCAGTTGGGCCAATATTTCTTTATCCAGCACGTAATATTTTGTTTTAAGATTTCAATTATTCCGTATTTTAGCAGTAGCATATTCTAGGGAGCTAGGATATAAAATATGGAATAAAGAGGTGTATTTCCACGACTTAGGACGTACCATCCAGTCTTATCTGTTCTGCTTAATCATGCCCCCATATCATTCCAGGGAAGAAAGTCATTCACGCGTAGGCCAGACTTTCTCAAAATCTTCTGACATATTTCAAAAGAAAATCTAAAAAAGTCATTCGCTACGTGATATTTCTAGGCATATTTCTCACTCATAATTCAATGGCTTTTATGTATGCGTTCTCATTGATCCTGACAATCGGGAAATTTTGGAGTTCGTTTTAATGGTGGCGCTTCAATTCCAAGACTTTTAGTATCATGAAGTAGAATTTTGTGAATATTGACAAAGCATAGAATTCAATGCTTATGTAGTACTCATTGATCTTGATCGATGATCCGGAAATTTTGGAGTTCTTTCTAATGGTGGGGCTTCAATTCCAAGACTTTTAGAGTCATGAAGGTAGAATTTTGTGAATATTGACAAAGCATATAGTTGACTGGTTAAACACGTTATAGAAGAGACCAAAATGTATTAATTAGATCACAAGGTAGACTTGAGAGACCAAAATGTGCCGGTCTTCCAAAGTTTCTACATGGCCTGTCGTGCAAACTTACCTATTTACTCTGCTATCGTTTCTTCCTATTCTTCAGACTAGAAAGAAGAAGGTTGACTAGAAACAGAACTAGGAGTATAAAACATTCAAGTCCTCGGCCAATAAAGGTTGTGCTCCTAGTCAACAATATTGGGTTAAACTGTTTTCTCGAATTAATACGAGCTGGAAATCAACACTATATATACACCGAAAAAGGTGACCAACGACGGATAAATCATCCGGTTTATTTGGGTTACCAAAAAAGGTGGTTTATTTGGGTTAACAATATGGACATCCAGTTGAAGATATTATGCTGTTTCAATCAGGATTTGGTTGTCAACAATTACAAAGGTTGTGTCACTCCTCAATTGGTTGCAAATTTTGAGTCATTTTCAAGATTTACTACTTGTGCAACACGTACCTGATGTTGAGGGGGTGATACGCCGCCCATGTTGAGGGCATAGGTTACTTTAGTTTGAGATACACCCCAATGAGGGAGATTTTGAGTGTTTAAGTTTCGTTTGGTCGAGTTACACCTCTTGTGAAGTCTTATGTTCTAGTGCTGTATTTTGAGCTTTTCCTTGTCGAGAGGCATTAGGTTTTTTTTATTACCTGGGTTAGGCCCATCTTGTATAACTTTTTCGGAATCAATATACTTACCAATTATCCAAAAAAAAAAAAAACACGTACCTGATATTAAAATTAAATATAAAAGAAAAGATATTTAGACTAAGAGAGAGAAAATAGATAAAGAGACATAAGATTTCAGTCCATAGACCTACATCCATTATGAGAAAGCTCAACTTACAGAACAAATTTATGTACTCACTTTTGTAAAGATGACATTACAAGAGAGTTGACTTTATTTTTATTACAATAGCTCATATTGCTTTAGCTATGTAAGAATCTAATACAAGATGAACAAACGACCGATAAATTACGTTGCGGAAGACCCAAATTTATGAAGGCAAATTATAAGCTTGAGAAACAGGAGGCATAAAATTATAAGCTTGAGAAACAGGAGGGTCAAAAGCATTAAATACATTTATTTATACCAGGGAAGAAAGTCATTTACATGAAGGACTTCGGCAAATCAGTGAACAAGAAATAATTCGCTTTTGAAGAAATAATTCGCTTTTGACTTTTCACCAGGGTAATTTCTGTCAAAAGCTCTCTTTCTGATGTTTTCACTACAACGCGGGAAGCAGGGAATGCGTTGCTAACATATACATATATATATATATAGCTAGCTAGCAATTACCTTCAACAAGTTTGCCATTCTTAGTCTGCAATAAGCATTATCTTACTCAAGCTTGCAAGTCTTCAATGGCATCTAATAGCACTCAAAGAGTCTCTTCATCATCTTCTTGTTCAACACATCAGTGGACTCACGACGTTTTCTTTAATTTTTACGACAAAGACACTCGCAACTTATGTGAATGTCGAAGATTTGGTCTACAAAACCAGGCCATCGCCAACAATAAAGTAGAAAGCGTTGCCAAAAACTCCTTTTCAAAAAAAAAAAATATTGTCGGCTAACGATCGCCATATACACTCCGCAAAATAGAAACACATTAGCGACCGGGTTCATATCACTAATAAAACGGAGGAAGAAATCAAATTCAAAAGGATTGAGCACCAACTCTTAAGTCAAAATCTTCAATCTCAGATTAAGTCCTTTCAGGTTAAGTTCGAACAACAAGTCTGCTCTGACTTACCCAATGCTTTCTGGCATCAAAAGCAACACATAGTCAAACTCCCATATGTTCTAGAGTTTAGTGAGAAAAATATTCCCACAAAAGCTCGCCCGATTCAAATGAATCAAGAAATGATAGAATTCTGCAAGAAAGAAATCCATGATCTTTTAAGTAAAGGAATCATTTGTCATAGTAAATCTCCTTAGTCTAGTTCTGCTTTCTATGTCTACAAAAATGCTGAAATATAAAGAGGAACCCCCAGGTTAGTCATCAACTACAAGCCTCTGAACAAAGTCCTCCAATGGATTAGGTATCCTATCCCTGATAAACGGGATCTCATAGGTCGCCTTTCAGAAGCCACTGTTTTTAGTAAATTCGACATGAAAAGTGGATTATGGCAAACCCAAGTTCATGAGTCAGACAAGTATAAAACTTCATTCGCCACTCCTTTTGGACATTACGAATGGAATATAATGCCCTTTGGTTTGAAAAATGCTCCAAGTGAATTCCAAAATATCATGAATGATATTTTCAATCCTTTTAGTCATTTCACAATAGTTTATATTGATGATGTCCTAGTTTTCTCTAGATCCATAGAAGAACATTGAAAACATCTCAATAAATTTCTCCATATTGTTAAGTCAAACGGCTTAGTGGTCTCAGCCCCTAAGATCAAGCTATTCCAAACCAAAGTCAGATTTTTAGGTTTCAATATATACCAAGGTCAAATTCAGCCAATTGAAGGCTATTCAATTTGCTGACAAATTTCCAGATGTTATCCTAGACAAAAGCCAGCTCCAAAGATTTCTAGGATCCCTCAATTATGTTGCTGAATTCTATCAGAATCTGCGACATCAATGTAAACTTCTTTTTTATCGTCTCCAGAAGAATCCTTCTCCCTGGACCAAAGAGCACACTGCCATTGTCCAGCTCATCAAGTCACATGTTAAGACACTCCCTTGTCTTGGCATTCCTTCTCCTAATTCTTTCAAAATTGTTGAAACAGATGCCTCCGACATTGGTTATGGCGGCATTCTCAAACAGAAAGTCACACCCAATTCAACCAAGTCAACACCACCACCAAAGTTATCTCCCGGACATATTGTCCTCCAACCAGGTCATGTAGTAACCTGTGATTCATCCCCTAGTCAACCTGCAAATAATGTTAATCAGTTTTGTGTCTTAGGCAAAGTACCTAAACCGTCACCCATAGCTAGAGTCCGACCCCAGTCTTCTCTTGCCATAGTTAACAAAATAGGTCAACCTTCCTATTCAGCCTTAGCCTCTGCAAGTACCCCTTACCAAGTACTTAAGGCATTGTCTCCGGCCCAGTCTCCTTTAAGACTACCAATACGACCCAGTCCCCGGAAAAGAGACTACAAAGTAAAGTTCCTTATATTCCCAAAAACACTTCTGTGTTTTCATGTAAATCATACATAAGTCAAATATTCCATATCAAGCCATGTCATGATCATTTGCTCGATCCTCATCAAGTAACAACTTTCAATGGTAATCAGCAAGATAAAGAACTACTTCAAAAAATGCAAGTCATTGATCTGGTTCAAGCTTATTAGCCACCAAGATGGCATTTCATCTCAAATCATCCATCCAAGTCAATTAGCTTTTATAAAGCTATCCTAATCAACACTGGTTCAGTTAAAATCGATCTCATTCTTGATCGATTTGATCCATCCCAGAAAAAAAGGCATTTTTCACAAGTTATTCATAGTCAAAATTCTTTCTTGCGAAGAATGGGGATCACATCCCTCTGAATTACAAGAACTCCATGGTCATCCACACTTCAGTTATTATGATTATACTGAAGCATGGACCAAAGTAATTTTCTACCAAAATGAGACTTTCACTCATTCTTGGTTCCTTAACTTTAATAGTAAATTCTCAAGTCAATTTCCATCTTGGTTTCACCATTGGTGGCAAATGTTCAGCTCCATTCCCGAAATTTTCCCTTCTCCTCTTCTTGAAGCCATGAAAGTCTACTCAACAAGTCACAAAGTTAACCACCATCACAGTCAATTTCCCTTGATATCCCTATTTTCAAGAAAATACAAGATTCATTGGCTTCTCAAATGGGAATATCAAATAAGTAACAACGTCTACACTCGTAGATTTTATTTTAAATGGTGGGACAAATTTCAGTTTGATCGCATCATCTCTCAAGTCAGAGCAGAATTTCCTCCTCAATAGGAAATTTCCCAGTCCATGGCTAATAAAGCCAATCTCCAAACAACTGTGGTTTCTGCCATGGCCAAAGTCAAAACCAAAGAAGATCTTCAAGATCTATGTCAACAGCTCCAATTACAAGTCAGTCAAATTAGCAGTCAAGACAACGATGAGCACTCTCCAGCCTCATCCCACTCGTCCTTTACAAGTCAAGTAAAGCCTAACTATTTGAACCCCGTGTTTCAAGACAGTCAGGATCCTTTTGATGTCTATGATCTCAGTGAAGATTTTTGACGCTATGTAGCTCCACATCTTCACCGACAAGTCAAGACAAAGTCAGCCGAAAGTCACCTTCGACAAACAACTGGTCATGAACAGCAAAAGTCAATAGTAAAAGCAGCCAAGCCATTATTAGTCACAACACGCATGATTACACAATATCCGCGTGATTCTACAGTCACTCTTCTGCCTTTAAAACCAGAATTCTAAGTCTGTTGTAATAGGAATTCCCTTATGGATTTCTAAAGTTCTCTTCTCTCTCTCTCTCTCTCTCTCTCTCTCTCTCTCTCTCTAAGATAGCAACTCTAGTATCCCAAGTCTTTCTATCTTTTCTAAGTCTTGAGTAAACCATGTATGCAACCAAGTCTTGCTTGTTTCTTCAATTTTGTAAGTATTTTCCAAATCTTAGTCAATTATGTAAACATTTTCCAAGTCTTTGAAGTAAATTGCAAGTTTTAAGTTATCTTTATCTCTTTACGATATCTCTGCAACATGCATACCGCCATATTGGACGGTTTTAAGTTTCTGTACTCATGCATTACCACCTACATGGCTGGTTTTACATTAAGTCATTAATTTCTGTATAAGTTAATTATTTTTTATCTATAGACCATTTACAAGTGGATACCAGTTTGACAGGCTTTCATTGCCAATTGCTGGTTCAACGCAGCTTGCCCTTTCATTAGGGGGTCAAATATTGCTTTAATATATCTGCTGCTCTTTCTTTCATCTATGGCACGTTTGCACTATAAACTTGTGAGTCCTAGATTAAGGCAACCCAAGAGGGGGGGTGAATTGGGTTTCCAAATTTTTTCGCTTTTAACCCCCAAAATCGTGTTTGCAAAGTAAAGACTAATTTAGCACAAGTATATAGATGCGATAAGAAATAAGTGCTAAATGTAAAGAGTAGGATAGAGAAGCAAACACGTGATTTTTAGGTGGTTCGGCAAACCCGCCTACATCCACCCCTCAAGCTCCTTCACCGAGCCTTGAGGTTTTCCCACTATCTTCAAATAGTGTACACACTAGCTTCCGGGTGCTAGAGAACCGTACAAGTGTTTTCCCGGGCTTAACACTCAAACCCACCCAAGTGGTTTTTCGGGCTCACCACTCACAACCTAACCAAGCTTGAGATATACCCTCTCTAAGCTTCTTCTTTAGTGAACAACCTCACTAAAGGAATCACCTCTTTTGGATATGAAGATTGAAGAATAAACTCTCTCAAAGAGTGGATATGAAATTGGAAAGCTCTATCTCTTGATTCACACAAAGACAAGGATATGAAAGTGTGTTTTGTGTGAATGATATGAGAAATATAGAATATGAAGGTTTGGAATATTTCTCAAGTGATCTAAATGATATGTGGTCGTTGTGTATTTATTTTGGACGTTATGAAGGTGTATTTATAGGCCACATATGAAAACTAGCCGTTTATAGCCGTTGAGAGTCATCTGTAAAACGAGCCGGTCGACCGCTACATGAACCGGTCGACCGCTTCAAGTTACCGTTACCAACGGTCATATTGTCAGAAGCTCAACGGATCTATTTCAAAATCGGTCGACCGCTATACCAAGGTCAAAACCGGTCGACCTCCTCAACTTAAGCACATGATCCGGTTCAATTAAAACCACGTTTTTGACCTCTTTGAAACACCCAATTTTAAAGACTTACTTCCCATAAGTATAAGAAAGGTTTGAGAGTTTGATTTGGGTGTTTTGAAACCTTTAAAAATATTTTAATCTTTCAAACAAAAGGTAAAACGGTTTATGCACGTTTTGAAAGATATGCAAGTGTGATTCAAATCCTTGTCAAAAGTGAAACTAAGAGTTACAAGGTTTATACCCTAAGGTCTTGAAACTTCACTTTTGAGCTCCTTGCATCTTCTTGATCTTCTTTCTTCAAGTCTTTGGCTCTTTCATCAAAACGTCTTTGTCTTTGAAGATGTCCGTTTTATAAACTTGATCCATTTATTGAAATCATCAAAATCTCAATTGTGCACAAATGCCAACAAAACTCTCTTCCCCTCGCTTTCTTCCTTTTCAAGTCAACTATCTAGTCTTCCGTTTAGAAGCTTTGGTATATATATATATATGTGTGTGTGTGTGTGAAAGCAGTGGCTGCTTTCCGCGACCGGCGTTGTAGTGAAAACATCAGAAAGAGAGCTTTTGACAGAAAATTACCTTGGCATGAAAACATCAAAAGCGAATTATTTCTTGTTCACTGACCTGAATGGACCGACAGTGGGAAAGGCCAACATTTTTCTGGCAGTTTTCAATATTAGTACGTACCTACGTGGACTTGAGGTGTCATGGCTTAAATTCTGAGTGAGAATGCATGGAAATATCGAGCACCCACGACGCGATAGCTTATCCATTCTCTTTTTATATAAGTTAATCTTCTGCGGAAGTCCTACACGTGAATGACTAATTTCTTCCCTGGTATATATAAATGCATTTAATGCTTTTCACCCTCCTGTTTCTCAAGCTTATAATTTTTGCGTCATAAATTTGCGTCTTCCGCAACGTAATTGAACCGTCGTTGGTCATCGTGTACGTTTTGGACAGTAGTGATCAATCTTGAAAATGACTCAACATTTGCAATCTATATTCTTTTAACCAAGATTTACACCCAATTTTCTAAGATTCGAAGTTAGCTAATTCATACACTCAACAAGTAATTAATTAAAAGAGGTAAAGATAGCAAACAATCACACACACAGAAGACAAGCAATTGTTTACGAAATAGAAAACGAACTCTTCACTTGGGAAAACCCACTTCAGGCACCACGCTACTTAACCAATTCAATACTAGAGAATCAACACTTACAATCAGTGATTTGAATATGACTAAACCTTTGCTAAACTTATAAGACGCAATTGAAGCAATTTAAATGACCCATTTGAACTTGCACCAAGTGGTTGATCCAGAGCTCCGAATCTTCTCTTCAGTGAATTTTTCTCCAAACAAACTTGCTTTAATGACTATTAGAGTTCTAATGGTCAAAGTATATGAGTCCAGTGGCTAAAAATGACTTTATAATAACTCATTCGTTTATTTTCGCCTACACTCTGACATTTTTCTCTGATCTTGATTAGAATACAACTCGTTTTAGAGGCCAACAAGAAATCGCTGGCGAATAGGTCAAACTTACCGTGAGTCGTAACGTTTCAAAGTTCTGCGCGGTATCACATTAATTAGCTTGACATCTCGCCAAAACATTTCTGAACGAAAAGTATGAACTAAGAAGAGGCGCGCGCGATTTGTACGACTTGAAGGCATTTTGAAGGTTGGATCAAATACAGAAACAAAACGTCACGGCGACAAAAATCTTCCCGTGAAGACGGGATGAGCTCGGCCGCTTTCAGCTAGCTACTTGGTGGAGACAGGATTGAGTCCGCTGCGTTACAATTAATCTTCTTCAAGTATTAGTCCTATCCTAAATTGAACTTTGGCTCCAAAGGGACTCGATTAAACTACGACTTTCAGCACATTTAATCATGTATCTATCTTGTTTATTAATTAATATCATCAAATCAAAATATATATGTTTTTCTGAGTATTCATTCTCATAGGGTAATATAATTACCAATGTCGATCTCTTGAGGACAACCTAGATCACGTTATAGAATAGAAATATTAGAATCTTACAGACATGTTACTCTTGCTCTAGTGGACTTATTGTTTAATGATTATAAGTCAAGCTGGTAGACACTTTGCAACTTGGATAACCATCCATTTTCTTGAAAAATTGCATCAATTGTCTTGGACTTGCTCATATTATTATACAAATTAAAATTTTCTAAGAAACCTGGAAAATTATATTTCGATTAATCTAAGATGTTTTAAACTAAACATTTTGTAGAAAATATTTCTAAAATCTATCTAACATGAATGTAAAATAAAGACTTGTTCTAATAAATTAATGGTATATTATAACAATTCAATGAATACTAAAATAAAAACCATAGACATTAAACATTAGTAATATTATATGTTATACATTTATTAATGCTTCTAATCAACGAGTCAGTGTGAAATCAACAATAATATCTTAGTATTAACTAGAGGAAAGAAAGACCTTACTGAATATTGAAAGGAAGGAATTCTTTTCTACCTAACATTAATAAAGAAAACAATATAATTGTCCCCCCTTAATTGAAATTGACAGCTGAACGAGTGAAAAAAAAAAAAAAAATTGAGTGCGAGGGAGATTTGAGGGGGAAAAAAAAAAAAGAATTTACATAAATCGAAATCGTTGTCTGTAAAGCCACAGAAAAAATATGGTTGGCCAGGTGATTTATTTAGTTTAATTTTTTTAAAAGGTGAGGTGAAATCGTAAGGGTTATGATATAAAAAAGAAAAGAAAAAGAAAAAATAGAAAAAGCAAAAACGGATAGTTAAGTATTGCTTTAATATATCTGCTGCTCTTTCTTTCATCTATGGCGCGTTTGCACCATAAACTCTCTTCCCCTCGCTTTCTTCCTTTTCAAGTCAGCTATCTAGTCTTCCCTTTAGAATCTTTGGTATCATATATATATATATATATATATAGCAACAACCTTTAACAAGTAATTTGTTTTCTAAGTCTGCAATATTCTAAACATTGTTTTACCCCAAGCTTGCAAGTCTTCAATGGCATCTCTTAGCACTAAAAGACTCTCTTCATCTTCTTCTTCCTCAACACCTCGATGGACTCACGACGTTTTCCTCAATTTTTGTGGCAAAGACACTCGCAACAGCTTTACAGATCATTTGTGTTCTGCTTTAAAACAAAAAGGTATTGTCGTTTTTAAGGATGACGAAATACTTGAGCGAGGAAAATATATCTCCCAAGAGCTCTTCAAAGCAATACAAGAATCTCTATATGCCATCACAGTTATCTCAGAGCACTATGCTTACTCTAAATGGTGCTTGATTGAACTTACTAAGATCGTCGAATGCATGCAAGAGACAACACTCACAATTTTGCCTGTTTTCTATCATGTGGATCCCTCTGACGTAAGAAATCAAACCGGGACTTTTGCAATAGCTCTTGCTGGCCATGAAAAAGACCCCGAGGTTGACATGGAGAAGATGCAGAAGTGGAGAGCTGCTTTGAGAGAAGTGGGCGGTATATCAGGATGGCATGTACATGATAGGTACCATCTGTACATATTTAGTCTTTTCTTCTTCTCCGTGAAAATGTAGCAAAGCTGCATATCTTAGGAAAGTTCTCAATTTGTTCACATTATGGCGTTAGCATACACTTTGCCATACTGTAGAACTTGACTGACTCTTCCACGAATCATAATAGAACTTGACTGAGTCTTCAACGAATCACAATAGAACTTGAACTGCATTGGTATGGTAGAGACTATAGAGTACCTCTTTATTTGTTGTACATTATAACATTGAGAGTTAATTCACAGCTATCTTTTCTTCAGGCAGGAGTCAACGATTGTCAGTGAGATTAGTGAACAGATATTTTATGAACTGAGTCGAAACTTCTCAAATATTTCGAACAAGCTTGTTGGTATAGAATCTCGTGTCGAGGAAATTATGAACCTACTGAATATCGGGTTAGATGATGTTCGCTTTATAGGGATTCATGGAATGGGTGGAGTTGGTAAAACAACACTTGCGGAGGTTATTTATGAAAGAGTTTCTTTTCACTTCGAAGCTAGAAGTTTCATTGCTTGTATTAGAGAAGAAACTGAAAATCGTGGTTTAGTTTCTTTGCAACAACAACTACTTTCTAAGATCCTCATGGAAAGAGAAATACATATATGGGATGATTGTGAGGGAACCAGGATGATAAAGAGAAAACTACAGAATATGAAGGTTTTCATTGTTCTTGATGATGTGGATAGAGAAAAACATCTAGCATCATTAGCAGGGAGTCATGATTGGTTTGGTCCGGGGAGTAGAATCCTTTTAACAAGCAGAGATAGTCATTTGTTGAAAACGCATGGAGTGGAAGGAATATATAAGGTAAAGGAGCTAAATAATGATGAAGCTTTGAAGCTCTTTAGCATCTCTGCATTCAAGAAACCCTATCCTGAAGAAAATTATCTGGAGTTATCAAACGCTTTTGTGAGTTATGCTCAAGGCCTTCCTCTAGCTCTTAAAGTTTTAGGCTCCTTATTGTTTGGTAGGCCAGCAAATGCATGGAAAAGTGCCTGTGATCAACTAAAAGTGAACCCTAATAGAGAAATTATGGATGTGCTGCGAATAGGATTTGATGGATTGGAAGATTTGCAGAAAAAGTTATTTTTGGATATTGCATGCTTCTTTAAAGGAGAATCCTAGATAACATATTGATGGATATACTACAAAGTTGTGGTTACTATCCATGTTTCAATATTGTTGTTCTAATGGATAATCTCTTATAATGATCTCTTCTGGAAGATTGAGAATGCATGACTTGCTACAAAAATGGGTCAAGAAATAGTTCACCATGAATCTCCTGAAGAGCCTGGTCGGCGTAGTAGATTATGGCATTATGATGACATCGTTCACGTACTAAAAGAAAATACTGTAAGTGAACTAATTTAGACATGAACTCAAAAATGCATACCGTCATTTTAAAACTTGTATATGCATACTGTCATTCTAAATTCTTATTTGTATATTTCAAGTATTTCCACTTAAATAGTTCCATTTTCCTTGCTACCAGGGAACTAATGCGGTTGAAGGCATATTCCTAAACCTACCAAGTTGCAAAGATGAACGATTTAATGTTAAAGCATTCTCGATGATGAAAAAATTTGAGAATTGTTAAGATTGGCAATATAAATATTGACAATGTTGATATTGTCAAAAACGTTTCTAAATTTCATGACAAGTACTTATGCAGCATGCTATGGCCTGTGATCTTTTAAGATCTATGCCAACCAATGAGTTACGTGCGATGGACTGGTTGGGATTCCCATTGAAATCCTTGCTGACCAATTTCCAATCAGACCATCTTGTTCAACTTAACATGCCTTGCAGCTGCATCAAACAACTTTGGAAGTGAATAAAGGTAGTATTTTTATTCAGTCACATGTTTATTCTTAATCTTCTTTTCAGATAAGTTCACTCATGTTTATTTTTCGATTTATACCAGAGTTTAGGCAACTTGAAACACTTTGACCTTAGTGGCTCTAAGAGCTTGACGGAGATACCAGACTTCACTAGAGTCCCCTTGAGATACTTGATCCCCCTCCTAAGAAACTTACATGGTTAAAACTCTTATTTGTATCTTTCTGGTTGTTCAAGACTGAAGAAGTTCCCAGATATTGTTGGAAATATGACATCTTTGCGGTACTTTATTTGGATGGGACTGCCATTGAAGAATTACCTTATCATTCAAGGCTTTATCTTGTCTTTCCATATTGTCCTTGCATGATTGCAAAAAACTTTCAACCTTTCCGAGTGTTATTTGTAGTCTATCGTCTCTTAAAGTTCTCGATTTATCTGGTTGCTCAGACTTGGGGGAACTTCAGACTTGAGTTGTGAGGAATATTTGGAGCAAGTTTTTTTAGGTGGAACTGGTATAAAGTTCTCTAAGAATTTTGCAATACCAGAGTATGGTTCAAATATGCATGCCCTATTCGTGGAATAGAGATGATGAGCGATGACTCCATTGGGCCTTCTATATTGATTATGGTGGCAGACTTTACTGTGTTAGAAACTTGGGTGAAGAAAGTGATTATTTTTTACAGACAAAAAGCACGTGGTGAGTCTCTTTCTCTAATAATAACACAGAAGTTATTGTGTAATGACCAGATCTTTTGTGAAAGTAATTGTTTAAAACACAACAATTAACATCTTTCTTTCTTTGGTTTTTATTTACAGGTATGTGGCTCTTTTTTGGACCTGGACTCAGAGTGGTACAAACATTAGAAGCACTGATTCTTGTATAACACTTAAGATACCTGAAGACTCTGATGATAATAGCAAGTGGTGTATATTCCCTTGTTATTGCTTATGAAGCCCATGAGCATGAGAAATCGAATTCTAGGAGTTCCAATGGCACTCGACTGATATGACCAGTTTGTTGAGTTTGTTTATCACTTTGAGACTGATGAAGGTCTTCTAAAATCACCCTTAGTCCTTCGTGCACCTAAAGACATTCTCTTGGCCAATTGGATTTGGAGTGTATATTCCAGATAAAATGGTTTTTGGAATGGTCGATAATTTGGAGGGATGGAGCTACATTAAAGCTTCAGTTGAAACACGTAGCCGGACGTGGAAGTTAAAAGAGCATGGGGTACTTGCCTATATTGAATTTTGCTCTAGAGTTGTATCAAGGCGACTCAGTATAATTATGGTTTTGATCTTGTTCACAGTCTTGCTAATTGTTATTGGAGAACTGTTAGTCCTGCTGTGGAACCTCTCCGCATCTAGGAACTATGAAAGAAAACAGAAATGCCATTTGTGTACATCTAGGTTGATGGCTTTTGTCAATCGACTTTCCAATCTCACTTAAGTCATGTTTAACCAACAGGACCTTATTTTCAAGTTTAATGCTCATTTTTGGTGCATATATTCTACAATATAAAAAAGAAAGTTGATTTGGAAAGTTTCGAAACATTTGGGCGTCCCTGCAGTAACACGATGTTATCCTGGCCCTCTTGAGAGTGTGTGGATTATCCCGATGTGTACCAATTAATCTGTCTTTTGCCTTTTGTTTTGAGTCCTTGTGTGCTCCCAATTATTTGGTGAAAAAGTAAAGATGATATATGACAGTCGATAAAAAAATAAAAATAAAAAATATTTAAATGAATATTATAATAAAAAAGAATAATTTAATAGAAAGAGATTATTTTATAATTTTTTTAATCAGTACCACCGGAAGTGGGACTGATGTGCGGCTTTTCCTCCGGCGAGCGACAATATTTCCTTCTGCTGCTCTTTCTGTAGGCCTTTAGCGGTATGGCCCCGTAGCCAACCCACGAACCTTGTTTATAAAGAGCCTGTTTTGTATAACGTCCCTTACCTGGATTAATAAATGTTTACCGCTTGCTTAAAACAAAAAAAAAAAATCAAAACACTTTCACTGGAATGCACGTGGTTTGATTGTCGGATGTGTAGTCCAATAGCCGGCCCACCGAACCTTGTTTGTAAGGGGCCTGTTTTGTGTAGGGCTATTCAGTTTGTCTTAAATAGTCAAATTAGCCGGAAATGTTGAGTTATTTTGAATGGTGGGGCTTCAATTCGAAGACTTTTAGCATCTAAATGAGACGGAATTCTTCGTGAAGTAGAATAAAATTCACATTGCATCCATTAGACGGAATTCTTGTGGTAGAACCTGTGCAACAAAGCATATAGTTGACAGACACCTGGTGACCTGAGATTAAACACGCCGACCGCCTGTAGTTCCTCAAAGGTGGGTTGAGCTTCCCGACTCTTTCCACCTTCTACAAACTCTGACATACCCTACTCCTGGGTTTTTTTTCCTCAGACTAAAAAAAACTAGAAACTATGACCTAGAATTTTTTTAATTTTGAAGCGACAATATGTAAATACCTTGTTTATAAAGATATAACGTCCCTTACCTGGATTAATAAATGTTTACCGCTTGTTCACTGGAATGCACGTGGTTTTTGTCTGTAGTCCAATAACCTTGTTTGTAATGTGTAGGGCTATTCAGTTTGTCTTAAATAAAATTAGCCCTTCAATTACTTTTAGCATCTAAATGAATTCTTCACATTGACAAAGCATATAGTTTTGATCCTGGTGACCAAAGACTGATTAAACACATTGTAGAAGAGACCGCAATGTATTAAGAACATCACAACGTAGACTTGAGCGACCCAAATCCACAGTTTCTACAAACCTCATGTCATCCAAACATACCTGTTTACTCTGTTGACTAGAAAGAAGGAGGTTGACTAGTGACTATACTGTTATAGGTTAAGAATTTTATTGGTTTTTTTTTTTTCTAAAAACTGGACAAAAAAAAACTTTTAATTTGCTTTAATTTGTGTTGTTATAATGACCTAGATTTATTTTTTTGGAAAAAATGTAAATCACATATCTGTGCGTAATGTACTTTTAAAATTGAGACATGTGCTCCCTCTATTTGTAAATTCAAGGCTTCACTTATTTTGCATTTATATATGAACGGAAAATTCATGTGGCATATTTTCAGACACATCAATTGCATAAGTGGCTTTAAAAAAAATAATTTAGATCATTTACGCATTGATAAATATAAAAATAATAATATAAGATAGAATATAAAATTGAAAATTGAAAATTAAATTAAAATATAATTTTACCTTTTTAAAAAAATCCAAGGGACCTTCGCAAGGTGGAGAGCCGATTCGCCCTTGGGCAAGATTTGTTTTTTGTTTTCTAAAATTTTTGAATTTTCTTTTTTTTTTTTTGTCTTTTTACATCTGTGGAATTAAATCCAACTTTTACTTCCATTGCAAAGTTTTTAATTTCAATGGATAAGATTTAGTCAATCATATACACTTGCCAGGTCAAATTAAAATAAGTTAATTAAGTATGAATTTTATATTTAATGGCAAAACAAGTGGAACTATAGATTCACAAACCGAAGAACCACAGGTTTCAAAATAAAAAATTAACACACGGTAATATAAAGCACGGTATGTGATATACATTTCTCCCTTACTAGGCAGCTGGAAGTTTTGAGTCAATTTTTGTCATGAATTGGTTGTCACCAGCAAAGGTTGTTAATTTAGGTTGCGATATACTTGTGATCAATTGATTGGAAATTTGTCTTCATTTTTAAGATATTCTTGTCACGCTTGATGGATCAATTGGTTTGCGGAAGACCAAAATGGATCAAACGCAACAAAAGAAATTGCCTCTCTAATTAGTTCTTACGTTCGCGGTAACATCCTTCCGATCGTCTTTTTTCTCGGAGATCAACTTCGAGAGGATAAAATATAAACGTTGAGAAAAAGGAGGCCAGGCGGTCGTGAAAAGTATTGAAGTCTGTTATTAACTTGAAGCATTGCTGAGCTGGACAGAAGTTCGTTGCTTGGAAGATAGTCGAAGCACAGACTGATGCTGAGCTGGAAGTCAGTTGGATATCAGTTTGATTGTTATTGATTTGTTAGAGGAATTTGTTAGCTTGTTAGTTTGCTTCATACAGATATGAGCTCTATATATATTGAATGTACTCTGTAAAGCAAGACTACTGAATATACGAGACATTCCTTCATTTTTCTTTCTTCAACTTTTACTCTGTTTCACATCTCTAAAACTTGTTATGGTGTCAGAGCCTTTCTTCTGCTATACCTTCCAACTCTGATGTTCAATCAAGTCCATTCTTTCTTAACAATGGCGATAATCCTAATGCTATTTTAGTCTCTCAGATCCTCAATGCTGAGAACTATCCTAGCTGGAAGAGGTCTATGGAAATGGCGCCCAATGCTAAGAACAAATATGTTTCTGTCAGCGGAGCACTTCCAAAAACAGAGCCAACCTCTGATACTTACGCAGCCTGGACTCGTTGCAATGATATGGTAGCTTCTGGGATCCTCAAATGACAAATTGTTTTTCGTCTCCCAATCATATTGAATTTGCAAAACTTTTGGACATCGGTTGAAGAGCCTTTGCATAGTCTCAACCAGAAGAATAATTAATTCAAAATTTTTACAAGCACCTGATCTCTGAAAAAACTTTTAACCATTCTTCTCCCGACTTATATTTTGTTCAATTTTGCCAATTAAAAAAAATAGAACGTCTCTGTGTATTTGTAAGATAAATACATGTTTCTTTTCTTTTTCGGTTTCTCTTTTTCTTTTCCTTCTAAGACTATCTTCACTATGAAGAAAATGTTGGCTTCTATCATCACTAAAGTATATTTGGTAGAAAACAAGTAACTCAAGAAAAATTGAGTTACTTGAAGAAAAACTGAGAATTTTCTTTTTCTATATGAAGCAAAAATCCACATATAAACTGAGAGACGAAACATAGAAGAAGGATATAAACAAGTGCCTCTAACCCAGGGGATACAAGGGTTAGACGTGGGTAGGTGAGAAATTAATTAGAATCTAAATTGCATTGGTATGGCTGAGACTATATAGTTCCTCTTTATTTGTTGTACATTATAACATTAATAAATATTTCACAGCTATCTTTTGTTCAGACAGGAGTCAACGATTGTCAGTGAGATCAGTGAAAAGATATTTTATGAATTGAGTCGTAACTTCTCAAATATTTTGAACAAGGATGATGAATTCAGATGATGCTTTATAGGGATTCATGGAATGGGTGGAGTTGGTAAAACAACACTTGCAGAGGTTATTTATGAAAGAGTTTCTTATCACTTCCAAGCTAGAAGTTTTATTGCTTGTATTAGAGAAGAAACTAGAAATCGTGGTATAGTTTATTTGCAACAACAACTACTTTCTAAGATCCTCATGCAAAGAGAAATACATATATGGGATGATTGTGAGGGAACCAGGATGATAAAGGGCACACTACAAAATAGGAAGGTTTTCATTGTTCTTGATGATGTGGATAGAGAAAAACATCTAGCATCATTAGTAGGGAGTCATGATTGATTTGGTCCATGGAATAGAATCCTTTTAAAAAGCAGAGATAGTCATTTGTTGAAAACGCATGGAGTGGAAGGAATATATAAGGTAAAGGAGCTAAATAATCATGAAGCTTTGCAGCTCTTTTGCTTTTATGGGTTCAAGAAACCCTATCCTGGAGAAAACTATCTGGAGTTATCAATGGCTTTTGTGAATTATGCTTAAGGCCTTCCTTTAGCTCTTAAAGTTTTAGGTTCTTTATTGTTTGGTAGGTCAACAAATGTATGGAAAAGTACTTGCCATCAAATAAATGCGAACCCAAATAGAGGAATTATGGATGTGCTTTGAATAGGTTTTGATGGATTGGAAGATTTGAAAAAAAAAAAATTTTTTTGGATATTGCATGCTTTTTTAAAGGAGAGGTCCTAGATAACATACTGATGGATATACTACAAACATGCATGTTTCAATATTGTTGTTCTAATAGATAAGTCTCCAAAGTATTCTTGTGTTGCGGGAACATGATTTTCAAGGATCAAAATTAGGGTTAATGACCATTTTTCGTCTTTGGTTTTCATCACTTTTAAAAATTCGTCTCTAGATTTTCACATTAGTTACACATAGTCCTAATATTTATGACATTGTCAAAATAGTCCTTCCATCTACTTCCGTTAGTGAATTGCCAAGTCAACTAATGGCACTACACGTCATGACCAACCACTCTGGTAACTTAAGTGAAGAGCCCACGACTTAATTAAAAACATAGAAACTAACATTCATAGCTCTCAATATTTGGGAGCCTACTATTTAAGTGAAAACGTAAGAATCGACAGTCATAACCGGTAACCCTCAACATTTGAGAGCGCATGCACTAACCATGTGTTCCAACCTGCCTTCTAAACTTCTGTTGAGGGTTCTTAGGTGTTCCGTAGAGTCCGCTCTATGGGTCCAAAAACTTTGGGATGAGATTGCAACGGTAAATGGGATCGAGGTGCAGCCTCGACTTCCCCGAACGACATTATAGCCTTTGGTGTCTCCCAATTAGTCGAGGCCATTGGGCCTGTTTGGAATATTGGACTTTGAGGTCTTCTGTTTGTGTAGGCCAACAGTCAGCCCATTGATCATTGTTTATAAAAAGGCCTGTTTTGTATGACCCTTGCTTAAAAATGTTTACCGCTTGCTTAAAAAATAGAACTCATAACATTTTCACTGGCATATGGTGATTGTGAAATATATATGAAAGACTGGAAGACGTAATGCCAAAAGCTACGAAGATATGAAGAAAGCAGTAGAGGGAAAGCACACAGACTAGTTAATTGTTTTGTTTTTCTCTAAGGAAAAAGAAAAACAAACTAGTCAGCTGCTTTTGTTTATACTGGTCTTTTCCTTCAATTTTTACTCTTCAGTCATGTAATCCGGAATTAATAGCTCTAGTTGTTCCTGTTCAAAAAGTCTTGTTAAGCAATTCACATCATTCATACATAATATTTTATTTTAAAATTTCAATTATTCCATGTTTCATCACCAGTGTATAGTTTCAGGGAGCTAAGATTTAAAATATGGAATAAAGAGGTGTTTCCACGACTTAGATAACATCTACTCAATTCTGTTTCGCTGGTCCTCTTCTTTACATACAAAGAAGGTTGATCCTCTAACACATTATCGTTGAATCTTTTCCCACTCTACTCCTGATCAGCCATGTCTAAGAAATAATGTAATTTCAAAAGTTTATAGCAATATTGGTATGTATATCCAATCTTGAAATAGTACGGCTATATGTTCAACTGTTTTCTCGAATTTCTGTACATTTTGGAGCTAAAACTATGTTATTCATCTGATGGGAGTGTATTTTGGCAACAGTACTTTCATACGGTATAATTCTAGGAAAAAAAATGCATACTTAATTTACCCTTTTTGTAATACAGGATGGTTAAACAGAAGTAATTAGTTAAAATCTCATATTTATCCGTTGAACTATGATTGCTAGATTGCAATCAAAGCTTATTGTAAAAAATATATAAGAGAAAACATTAAACTAGGGAGAGATGGAAAGAGAGAAAGCAAAGACATCAAGGTAGTTCGATCTAGAGAGACCTATTTCCTTTTTAAGGTTTATTGAAGTTTGAACTTGTACATATATATAGGAGGACGGCCTATTCATATATAGAATCCATAACGACCTACAAAGGTTGTTAATTTAGGCTGCGGTATGCTTGTCAATTGATTGGAAAATTTTGGTCATTTTTAAGATGTTATAGTCCAACAAGCTACAGCGTCACCAATGACGGATAAATTAGGTTTGCGGAAGACCAAAATGGATCAAACGCAACAAATGGTGTTTGTTTTACTAGGACGTTTAATTTGCCGTGCAGTCTAAAATGAATTCCCCTAGTGGTTTCAAGAGGTCCCCACGTCTAGAAGAGCTTGCAAGTCAATGGGGCTTGATGGATTCTATTTGGAAATGAAATGATCTGTGCTCTCTGCTTCGTTGGTTGAGAAAAAGAGGCCGGTGCAAAAGCATTAAACGAGAATCTAAAAAGTCATTCACGTTCGTGATATTTCCAGGCATATTTCTCACACAGAATTCAATGCTTGTATGTAGTACTCATTGATCCTGATCGATGATCCGGAAATTTTGGAGTTCTTTTTAATGGTGGGGCTTCAATTCCAAGACTGCATCAAAATAAGACGGAATTCGGTATGAAGTAGAATATTTGTGAATATTGACAAAGTATATAGTTGATTAAACACGTTATAGAAGAGACCAAAATGTATTAATTAGATCACAAGGTAGACTTGAGCGACCCCAATGTGCCGGTCTTCCAAAGTTTCTACATGGCCTGTCATGCAAGTCCTCGGCCAATAAAGGTTGTGCTACTAGTCAACAATATTGGGTTAAACTGTTTTCTCGAATTAATACGAGCTGGAAATCAACACTATACACCAAAAAAGAAGACCAACGACGGATAAATCATGCGGTTTATTTGGGTTACCAAAAAAGGTGGTTTATTTGGGTTAACAATATGGACATCCAGTTGAAGATATTATGCAGTTTCAATCAGGATTTGGTTGTCAGCAATTATAAAGGTCGTGTCACTACTCAATTAGTTGCAAATTTTGAGTAATTTTCAAGATTTACTACTTCTTCAACACTGATGTTGAGGGGGTGATACGCCCATGTTGAGGGCATAGGTTACTTTAGTTTGAGATACACCCCATTGAGGGAGATTTACAGCCATGTTGAGTGTTTAAGCTTCGTTTGGTCGAGTTACACCTCTTGTGAGTCTTATGTTTTAGTTTTGTGTTTTTTGAGATTTTTCTTGTTGAGAGGCATTAGGTTTCTTTTATTATATGGGTTAGGCCCAGCTTATATAGCTCTTTGGGAATCTATATACTTACTAGTTATCCAAAAAAAAAAACACGTACTTGATATTAAAATTAAATATAAAAGAAAAGATATTTAGACTAAGAGAGAAAAAATAGATAAAAGAGACATAAGATTCAATCCATAAACCAACATCCATTGTGAGAAAACCCAACCTACAAAACAAACTTGTGTACTCACTTTTGTAAGGATGACATTACAAGAGAGCTGGCTTTATTTTTATTACAATAGCTCACATTGCTTTAGTTTTGTAGGAATCTAATACAAGATAAAAAAACGACTGATAAATTACGTTGAGGAAGACCCAAATTTATGAAGGCATAAAATTATAAGCTTGAGAAACATGAGGGTCAAAAGCATTAAATGTATTTATGTATACTAGGGAAGAAAGTCACTTACGTGAAGGACTTCAGCAAATCAGTGACCAAGAAATAATTCGCTTTTGACATTTTCACCAAGGTAATTTTCTGTCAAAAGCTCTCTTTTGATGTTTTCACTCCAACGCGGAAAGCAGGGAATGCGTTGGTCACATATATATAGCTAGCAATTACCTTCAACAAGTTTGCCATTCTAATGGCATCTAGTAGCACTCAAAGAGTCTCTTCATCATCTTCTTGTTCAACACATCAGTGGACTCACGACATTTTCCTCAATTTTTACGGCAAAGACACTTGCAACTTATGTGAATGTCGAAGATTTGGTCTACAAAACCAGGCCATCACCAACAATAAAGTAGAAGGCATTGCCAAAAACTCCTTTTCAAACAAAAAGAATATTTTCGGCTAACGGTCGCCATATACATTCCGCAAAATAGAAACACATTTGCGACCGGGTTCGTATCACTAATAAAATGGAGGATTATTACCCACCACAGTAAAATCTCGTCGACCTAGAGTGTGATGCCAACCTCCAATATAGTGTCGTTGTTAAAATTGGCGGGCAACAAGACGTGTGGTTAATGTGGTGCTTGAATGTGCAATGTGTCAACACTGTTAATTTAGGGTGTTATGCGTCAACCCCTTGTAATGCAAACCTTCCGTGTTAGAATGAACAGCAGCCAAGACAGGCAAGCCCATCAACCCTCCAAAATTTTCAAAATACCTAACTCTCGACCCCCCCCAAATTTTCAAAATGTCTCCTTTTAAAGCTAAATTTAATGTCTCATGCAAAAAGAATAAGGTGAGTCACATTTAACCTTTTAAAAACCGCGTCACTTAAAACAAGGGCAAATCAAAAGTAAATCAAAAGTTTACCAACAAACTCAATCTATTTTATGACTTAAATATCCGTTTTTGCTTTTGGTATATTTTTTTTTTTTTTTATATCATAACCCTTATGCTTGCACCTCACCTTTTAAAAAAATTAAACTAAATAAATCACCTAGCCAACCATATTTTTTCTGTGGCTTTACAGGCGACGATTTCGATTTATGTAAATTCTTCTTTCTTTCTTTTTCTCAAATCTCCCTCGCACTCAATTTTTTTTTCACTCTTTCAGCTGTCAATTTCAATAAAGGGGAACAATTATATTGTTTTCTTTATTAATGTTAGGTAGAAAAGAATTCCTTCCATTCAATATTCAGTAAGCTCGTTCTTCCTCTAGTTAATACTAATATATTATTGTTGATTTCATACAGACTCATTGATTAGAAGCATTCATAAATGTATAACATATAATATTACTAATGTTTAATGTCTATTGTTTTTTTTTAGTATTCATTGAATTGTTATAATATACCATTAATTTATTAGAACATGTCTTTATTTTACATTCATTTTAGATAGATTTTAGAAATATTTTCTGCAAAATATTTAGTTTAAAAAATCTTAGATTAATCGAAATATAATTTTCCAGGTTTCTTAGAAAATTTTAATTTGTATAATGTGAACAATTCAAAGACAATTGATGCAATTTTTCAAGAAAATGGATGGTTATCCAAATTGCAAAGTGTCTTCCCGTCTTCACATGAAGATTTTTGTCGCCGTGACGTTTTGTTTCTGTATTTGTCCAACCTTCAAAACGCCTTCAACTCGTACAAATCGCGCGCGCCTCTTCTTAGTTCATACTTTTCGTTCAGAAATGTTTTGGCGAGATGCCAAGCTAATTAATGTGATACGGCTCAGAACTTTGAAACGTTACGACTCACGGTAAGTTTGACCTATTCGCCAGCGATTTCTTGTTGGCCTCTAAAACGAGTTGTATTCTAATCAAGATCAGAGAAAAATGTCAGAGTGTAGGCGAAAATAACCGAATGAGTTATTATAAAGTCATTTTTAGCCACTGGACTCATATACTTTGACTATTAGAACTCTAATAGTCATTGAAGCAAGTTTGTTTGGAGAAAAATTCACTGAAGAGAAGATTCAGAGCTCCGGATCAACCAGTTGGTGCAAGTTCAAATAGGTCATTTGAATTGTTTCAATTGCATCTTGTAAGTTTAGCAAAGGTTTTGTCATATTCAAATCACTGATTGTAAGTGTTGATTCTCTAGTAATGGATTGGTTAAGTAGTGTGGCGCCTGAAGTAGGTTTTCCCTAGTGAAGAGTTCGTTTTCTATTTCGTAAACAATTGCTTGTCTTCTCTGTGTGTGTGATTGTTTGCTATCTTTACCTCTTTTAATTACTTGTTGAGTGTATGAATTAGCTAACTTCGAATCTTAGAAAATTGGGTGTAAATCTTGGTTAAAAGAATATAGATTGCAAATGTTGAGTCATTTTCAAGATTGATCACTACTGTCCAAAACGTACATGATGACCAACGACGGTTCACTTACGTTGCGGAAGACCCAAATTTATGAAGCAAAAATTATAAGCTTGAGAAACAGGAGGGTGAAAAGCAATAAATGCATTTATATATACCAGGGAAGAAAGTCATTCACGTGTAGGACTTCCGCAGAAGATTAACTTATATAAAAAGAGAATGGATAGGCTATCGCGTCGTGGGTGCTCGATATTTCCATGCATTCTCACTCAGAATTTAAGCCATGACACCTCAAGTCCACGTAGGTAAGTACTAATGTTGAAAACTGCCAGAAAAATGTTGGCCTTGCCCACTGTCGGTCCATTCAGGTCAGTGAACAAGAAATAATTCACTTTTGATGTTTTCATGCCAAGGTAATTCTCTGTCAAAAGCTCTCTTTCTGATGTTTTCACTACAACGCCGGCCGGTGGCGGGTCACATATATATATAGCAAGTAATTTGTCATTCTAAGTCTGCAATATTCTAAACATTGTTTTACCCCAAGCTTGCAAGTCTTCAATGGCATCTATTAGCACTCAAAGACTCTCTTCATCTTCTTCTTCCTCAACACCTCGATGGACTCACGACGTTTTCCTCAATTTTTGTGGCAAAGACACTCGCAACAGCTTTACAGATCATTTGTGCTCTGCTTTAAAACAAAAAGGTATTGTCATTTTTAAGGATGACGAAATACTTGAGCGAGGAAAATATATCTCCCAAGAGCTCTTCAAAGCAATACAAGAATCTCTATATGCCATCATAGTTATCTCAGAGCACTATGCTTACTCTAAATGGTGCTTGATTGAACTTACTAAGATCATCGAATGCATGCGAGAGACAACACTCACAATTTTGCCTGTTTTCTATCACGTGGATCCCTCTGACGTAAGAAATCAAACCGGGACTTTTGCAATAGCTCTTGCTGGCCATGAAAAAGACCCCGAGGTTGACATGGAGAAGATGCAGAAGTGGAGAGCTGCTTTGAGAGAAGTGGGCGTATATCAGGATGGCATGTACATGATAGGTACCATCTGTACATATTTAGTCTTTTCTTCTTCTCCGTGAAAATGTAGCAAAGCTGCATATCTTAGGAAAGTTCTCAATTTGTTCAAATTATGGCGTTAGCATATACTTTGCCATACTGTAGAACTTGACTGACTCTTCCACGAATCACAATAGAACTTGACTGAGTCTTCAACGAATCACAATGACAAAATGTGTTTCGTTTCCCAATCATATTGAATTTGCAAAACTTTACGGACTTTTGGACTTCGGTTGAAGCACCTTTGCATAGTCTCAACCAAAAGAAAAAAAAAATCAAAATTTTTACAAGCACCTTTTAAGAAACTGTTAACTATTCTTCTCACGACTTATATTTTTGTTCAAGTTTGCCACTGAGAAAATAGAACGTCTCTGTATATTTGTAGGACAAATACATTTCTTTTCTTTTCTTTTCTTTTCTTTTTTTTTCTTTTTCTTCTAATACTATCTTAACTATGAAGAAAATACTGGCCTCATCATCAGTAGAGTAGATTTTGTAGAAAACAAGTAATTCATTCAATGAAGACAAAAAAAATGGAGATTTTTTTTTTCTTGATGAAGCTAAAAGCCACATAGAAAATGAGAGAAGAAATATAGAAAAGGGAAATAAACAAGTGCCTCTAACCCATGGGGTAAAGAGGTTAAGACGTGGGTAGGTGAGAAATTAATTAGAACTTGAACTGCATTGGTATGGTAGAGACTATAGAGTACCTCTTTATTTGCTATACAATATAACATTAAGAGTTAATTCACAACTATCTTTTCTTCAGACAGGAGTCAACGATTGTCAATGAGATCAATGAACAGATATTTTATGGACTGAATCGTAACTTCTCAAATATTTCGAACAAGCTTGTTGGTATAGAATCTTGTGTCGAGGAAATATGAACCTATGAATATTGGGTTAGATGATGTTCGCTTTATAGGGATTCATGGAATGGGTGGAGTTGGTAAAACAACTCTTGCGGAGGTTATTTATGAAAGAGTTTCTTATCACTTCGAAGCTAGAAGTTTTATTGCTTGTATTAGAGAAGAAACTAAAAATCGTGGTTTAGTTTCTTTGCAACAACAACTACTTTCTAAGATCCTCATGCAAAGAGAAATACATATATGGGATGATTGTGAGGGAACCAGATGATAAAGAGCAACTACAGAATATGAAGGTTTTCATTGTTCTTGATGATGTGGATAGAGAAAAACATCTAGCATCATTAGCAGGGAGTCATGATTGGTTTGGTCCAGGGAGTAGAATCCTTTTAACAAGCAGAGATAGTCATTTGTTGAAAACACATGGAGTGGAAGGAATATATAAGGTAAAAGAGTTAAATAATGATGAAGCTTTGCAGCTCTTCAGCATCTCTGCATTCAAGAAACCCTATCCTGAAGAAAATTATCTGGAGTTATCAAACGCTTTTGTGAGTTATGCTCAAGGCCTTCCTCTAGCTCTTAAAGTTTTAGGTTCCTTATTGTTTGGTAGGCAGCAAATGCATGGAAAAGTGCCTATCATCAACTAAAAGTGAACCCTAATAAAGGAATTATGTATGTGTTGCGAATAGGTTTTGATGGATTGGAAGATTTGCAGAAAAAGTTATTTTTGGATATTGCATGCTTCTTTAAAGGAGAGTCCTAGATAACATATTGATGGATATACTACAAAGTTGTGGTTACTATCCATGTTTCAATATTGTTGTTCTAATGGATAAGTCTCTTATAACGATCTCTTCTGGAAGATTGAGAATGCATGACTTGTTACAAAAAATGGGTCAAGAAATAGTTCACCATGAATCTCCTGAAGAGCCTGGTCGGCGTAGTAGATTATGGCATTATGATGACATTGTTCATGTACTAAAAGAAAATACTGTAAGTGAACTAATTTAGACATCAACTCAAAAATGCATACCGTCATTCTAAATTCTTACTTGTATATTTGAAGTATTTCCACTATAAAAGTTTCATTGTCCTTGCTACAGGGAACTAATGCGGTTGAAGGCATATTCCTAAACTTACCAACTTGCAAAGATGAACGATTTAATGTTAAAGCATTCTCGATGATGAAAAAATTGAGAATTGTTAAGATTGGCAATATAAATATTGACAATGTGGATATTGGCCAGAACTTTTCTAAATTTCATGACAAGTACTTATGCAGCATGCTATGGCCTCGTGATCTTTTAAGATCCATGCCAACCAATGAGTTACGTGTGATGGACTGGTTGGGATTCCCATTAAATCCTTGACAACCAATTTCCAATCAGACCATCTTGTTCAACTAAACATGCCTTGCAGCCGCATCAAACAACTTTGGAAGGGAATAAAGGTAGTATTTTTATTCAATCACATGTTTATTCTTAATCTTCTTTTCAGATAAGTTCACTCATGCTTTATTTTTGATTTATACCAGAGTTTAGGCAACTTGAAACGCTTTGACCTTAGTGGCTCTAAGAGCTTGATGGAGATACCAGACTTCACTAGAGTCCCAAATCTTGAGATACTTGATCTTGAAGGTTGTACGAGTCTATCTAAGGTACACACATCCATTGGAGTTCTCAAACGGCTTAGACGATTGAATTTACATGGTTGCAAATAGAATCTCTTGAATATTTGTATCTTTCTGGTTGTTCAAGACTAAAAGTTCCCAGATATTGTTGGAAATATGACATCTTTGCGGTTACTTTATTTGAATGAGACTGCCATTAAAGAATTACCCCTATCATTCAAGGCTTTATCTTGTCTTTCCATATTGTCCTTGCATGATTGCAAAAAACTTTCAACCTTTCCAAGTGTATTTGTAGCCTGCCATCTCTTAAAGTTCTTGATGTATCCGGTTGCTCAAGACTTGGGAACTTCAGACTTGAGTTGTGAGAAATATTTGGAGCAAGTTTTTTTAGGTGGAACTGGTATAAAGTTCTCTAAGAATTTTGCAATACCAGAGTATGGTTCAAAACATGCACACCCTATTCGTGGAATAGAGATGATGAGCGATGACTCCATTGGGGCCTTCTATATTGATTATGGTGGCAGACTTTACTGTGCTAGAAACTTGGGTGAAGAAAGTGATTATTTTTTACAGACAGAAAGTCATATGGTGAGTCTCTTTCTCTAATAATAACACAGAAGTTATTGTTGTGTAATGACAAGATCTTTTGCGAAAAGTAATTGTTTAAAACGTAACAATTAACATCTTTTTTCTTTGGTTTTTACTTTACAGGTATGTGGCTCTTATTGGGATCTGGACTACCAGAGTGGTGCAACATTAGAAGCACTGATTCTTGTATAACGTTAAGATACATGAAGACTCTGATGATAATAGCAAGTGGTACGCATATTCCCTTGTTATTGCTTATGAAGCCCATGAGCATGAGAAATCGAATTCTAGGAGTTTCAATGGCACTCGACCTGATTATGACCAATTTGTTGAGTTTGTTTATCACTTTGAGACTGATGAAGGTCTTTTAAAATCTCCCTTAGTCCTTCGTGCACCTAAAGACTATTCTCTTGGGCCAATTGGATTTGGAGTGTATATTCCAGCTAAATGGTTTTTGGAACGGTCGAATAATTTGGAGAGATGGAGCTACATTAAAGCTTCAGTTGAAACACGTAGCCCGGACGTGGAGGTAAGAAAGAGTGGGGTGTGTTTGCACTGCTAGAATACTGCCCGAGAGTTGTACTATCAGGGCAGCAATCATTATGCTTTGGATCTTGTGCACTATCTTGCTAATTTCTATGGGACAAGGGATAGGATGTGGAACCTCTCTGGTTCTAGCTAGCACCTATCAAAGAAATGCCACTGTTGTACATTACTGCCTTTGGATGCTCTTTGTTTTTTGGGCCATTGTGCATGTTTAGGAATACCAGACTTTAAAGTTCTTGCTCTTTATGTAGGCCTTGAGCCGTGTAGCCCTCAGTTTATCTGTTGACTAGAAACAGAAGTAGCACTATAAAACAATATTCTAGTCCTCACCTATGTCTCAATGTAATTGGCAGCGTCAATTTTATGTGAGTATCTCATCTTGATATACTACGGCTATATGGAAATGGCATAAACTCTTTTGCCAAATTCCAGTACATTTTGGAGCTAAAACTATGTTCTAATTTTGTCTTATGGGAGTGTATTTCATGGCGACAGTTTCATAAGGTTTATATTCTACGAAAAAATAGATGTACTTTATCCGTTTTGTGATGCATTATGATTAAACACAAGTTAGTCAAAAAACTCGCTTTTATTCTCTTGTTTAATACTTTTTACATGATATAGAGCCACTACCGTTTGTTCTTGTGGCCCTTAGTCATTGGATAATTCCGGCTATTCCTTCCGGTGACTATCCGATCAAATCCTTGACACTCCCGGTGTTTTCCCAACCGTACGCCAACTTTCAGCCAATACTCCTTGGCACCACACATTATCGTCTTGTTTGCTCGCTGCCATCGTACATCGCCATCCATTGGTGGCATTCCAGCCACTGCTCACGGCACTTTGCACACCACATCCAGCCACTGTAAGCTGCCATGTCCAACAGAGAAAGGCGAGGAGTCCGAGATCTTTCCCGAGTTGTTTTTCATGCTCATTCCAGCCGTGCCATCCATTTGTCCAAATTCAGGTCGGTGGGACCTCTTTATCACGTGCACACATCTGAAAATCGATTTGAGATTCTCAAATCACCTCTCTCTCTCTCTCTTTCGGTCTCCTGTAGTTCAATATTTCTGGAGTTTAATATTTTCTAAATATCCATCATATTCTGATTGCTAGATGGGGATCCAACCTTCTTAATCCAATTCCTAGCCAACAAAGATTATCAGTGGTGCTACTTTGATATAGTCATCTTTGGTCAATTTTGCTTCGACGAATTGCTTTGGTAACAAAGATAACTTTGAACAAACGACCAACAATTTATATGGTACGTCATAATATATACAGTATACATATAAATCTCGACTACAATGAGATTAACATTCAATATACCCAAAAAAGGTGTTTTATTTGGGATAACAATGCGGATATATATCCATTTGAGATATTATATGCGGTGTCAATCAGGGTTAATTGGTTTTCAATTCATTTAGTCTCTGCTACTAGTCATTTGATTAGAAATTTTGAGTCATTTTTGTCATGATTTGGTTATCACCTACAAAAGTTATGAATTTAATTAGTCAATTGAATGAAAATTACTTTGAGTCATTTTTAATATGTACGTGTCCACCACGGACATGCATGATGACAACCGAACAAATCAAATATGTTGCACAAGACCAAAGTGGGATAAGAAGTTCAAAAAAGTCGCCCCCAAATGTGCCATCTTCCAAACTTTCTGGAAGTGTGATTTGTAACTTTGCATAAATAGTTGACTAAACCCACTACAAGAAATAACGAAATTAGCCACGCGCATTTTTTAAAAAGCCACTTATCGTCAGCAAAAGTTAAAACGTCCCCCACCACTTTCCCTTTGCCGTCAAGTCAAACATAAACCCAATAAAGCTAAACATCAGCCACGCGTGATTAAAAAAAAGGACTTCTCGTCAGCAGAAGCTCCATCTTTGTCCACCAATAACTCATTGTCGTCGTCATTGATTGATTACCGATGAAATATTCAGCCGGCGTGTGCGAGAGAAGTGCTCTGTTAAAAATTGCTTTTTGAACATAGAGTTGCCGCTTAGAATTTTTTGGCAACTTGGCGGGAAGCGCTAGCGCTAGGACTTGGGAAAAAATTGCGTACTAAACCAGAAGAGCACATGTTTGAAAAAATCAACTCGCTAGTAGAGATTTTTGAAAGCAGAAGCCAGCGTTGGAGAGGAGAAAGGAGTTCAAACATTCTACAGCTGTAAGCTACTGGTATGTTAACCTCAGCCATGGTTCATCAAGCAAGTGCTCTGCTCCCTCTGTTTTGCTCCTCCCCCTCTGTTCTTTTGTTTTATGACCAAGTCTAGGATATTAATGAACACCTTGTACAAACATCAACAGGCTCAATGAAGAATGTTAAAGCAACTATACCAGACGACGTCAAAGACTCTCTACCCAGTGTCTCAACACCTCAGCTGCAATCCAACGTTGATCTCCAACTCAGCAACACCAACAAATCAACAGGGCAACATAGCAAATATCTACAGTCTGTTGGTTGTTATTTTGTATTTAACATCAACGATTTGTACTGAGGAATCTTTGTATTATAGGTCTCAGTCTGCACCTCTGAGGTGTAGCAATGCACAACACATGTTTGTCTTTATGTCCATAAGAGGTTACAAAAATCTGTATATAAAAATGCTCTCTTGTATTCATTCACAGACAAGGAAATACAAATAGATTCATTTTTCGCTGTTCTTTTGCTTTCAACTAAGGAAAATGAGAAATTTTGATAATTTTGTTGACAGAGAGATGAAGCAAATCGTAAATTAAGAAGCACCATCTTTCATTAACATAAGCCGAGGAAGAATTGGTTACTCCCGGAAAGACGAAGCTTTCAAAGTGTTTGAAATTCTAGAAGTGCAATTCCGGCGGCAGAAATTGTCGGGACTAAGCTTTCTCCACGATATGATGTCGTCAGCCTAGACGGAAGTGGGTTGTCTCTCCCAACGCGTCTCTCGGGCGAGATAGGTACAGCATCAACGACGAGGAGCCATTGTTGTCGGGTTAGGTCTCTCTGCACGTGGCAGACACGACGACTCCTTGACGACCAAAAACCATGGCCAAATCCCTTCCTCAACGACTTTGAAGACTTTCTGCCACGACTGCTATCGTGGGCAGAGGAAGAATTTCTTGTAGTGACCGGAGGGGTTTGCATATCTACTTAATATTTTGAAAATAGGTTGGTTGAGCTCATTCTCCTTTTTCTCTTTAACATTTTTGCATCGAGGCAATCTAGGAGACTAGCAACTTGGCCCATGTTGTGGATGGTGAGTTCTGGCACTAAGCTCTGATCCGGGGTTTATCTATACATTAGAGGACTAATTCAGAGTTTATATGTATGTTAAAGGACTATACTTTAAAGTAAGCTCACTGTACCAAATTTTCCTCGTTATCTAAAAAAAGAAAAAAAAAACATTGCATGAACCTCATGTATTACTCTTCTATATTCCTTTCCAGTCATAAACCAGCTTGTTACTCTTCTATATTCCTTCTCAGTCATTCTGACTATAAAAGAATAAAGCTAATAATCCTATTATCAATCCACGTTGATAGTTTTAAAATTGATAGTTTATGGAAAGAAAAATTCTTTTCAATGCTGTATATAACTAATAATAGTGGATATTCTTTATTAGCTAGACAGAAATCATATTTATGACTTCTTTGTAATAATTAACTCATATAAGTTAAGACTTTTGTTGGCCATATTTTCTAGATGTTGGACCAACAGATTTTCTATTTCCTAGCATTTGTGTTGTTCTCATGGGGTAGATTTATTCTTTGCACCATGCCCTTTTTTTTTTATCCCTTTTAGATCACCTGTCCTAATATTTATTCTCTCGCTAAACTTCTTTTAAAGTAATTAAACAGAAAGTGCCTACAGACGAGAGAGATATATAGGGGTGTGCACCGAAATTTTCGGATTCGGATAGCACATATCCGAATCCGAATCCGAAAATTTCGGAAACCGGATTTCGAATCCGAATCCGAATCTGGATCCTTGATATCCGGCTGAGTCGGATATTTCGGATATCGGATTCGGATTCAGATCGGTTCGGTTTTTGGGCCTGACTTGGGCTGCACGAATATGGGCCAAATTTAACTGTTTAATAGGCTTTTTTAGTTTCTTTTTACAGATATTAGATTTGGCCTTTGGGCCAAGCTGATTTTAGCATAAAAGAATCTGTTTTTTTTTAAGCTATTATTGGCTTTGTAATTTTGCTTGGACGGTTAGACCCATTTGATATCTAATATGTAATATCCGATAAAAATGACAAATATATAAATTTGCAGTGATTTAGTAAACATAATGTTTTCTTTGCAAAAATTGTTCTATAAGAATTATTTTCACAACAGACCCTACAAAAACAAACATTCAAAAATAAGTTCTAATTCACACGTAATAGAACTTTGGACTTGAATGTTTGATCACATGCAAATCCAACAAAAACAAACATTCAAGTCTTACACACTTACAAATTCTAATTAATAGAAATAACAAAATATAAACAAAAATAAAACTTCTACACTCCTAAATTCTAATAACAAAATAAACAAATATAAACACTTCCACACTCCTAAATTCTAATTAACAGACATAACAAAATATAAACACTTCCACACTTCTAAATTCTAATTAACAAAAAAAAAAAATATAAACACTTCTACACTCCTAAATTCTAATTAACAGACATAACAAAATATAAACATTACACTCCTAAATTCTAATTAACAAAATATAAACAAAAATAAACACTAAGTCAATAACAAATGAACCAAAATGCCAACAGTAAGTTACATTAAACAAAATGTCATTCCAAGTTTCCTACTACTAAAAACAATCAGTGCTTTCCAGTTTCCATCCTGTAGACAACGAATTACTGTTAGAACCTATAGAGAGTAGAAGTAAGATAGAAAGAGAAACAAATAAATACAATATTAGAAGTAAGATATTACTCACATGATGTTAGTACCACACAATGTGATAATGTCCAAAATCCAACTCATTCAAGATTCATCCAATAAGATTCGCAAAGGATCAGCTTCCAATTCTATATATAAAAAAAAAAAAAACAACATTAAATACACAAAAAGAAGAAACAAAGCAATAAATTGATTGAATTTTAGAGAACATTATTACTGAGTCCAGTCTAAAGCTCTCAAAGTCCTCAACCACTTCTAAGACACGTTGAGCAGGGCTAATGGGTGTTAACCTTAGCCATTTTGAGCACATATGAGAGCTTCAACTGTTTTTGGAGCCAATGAGCTCCGATAGGGATCTAGAACGCGCCCTCCAATGCTGAATGTGGACTCAGAAGCAACAGTAGTGATGGGAATAGCTAGCACATCTCGTGCAATTCGAGCAATAAATGGAAATTTGGTGGAGTTGACCTTCCACCACGTTAAAATGTCAAACACTGAACTAGGGGACTCCACATCCTCCAATAATAACGTTCCAACTCACTCTTGCAATCTAACAAATTCCTAAATGCCCGAGATTGATGGAATTTCTTGTAAGATACACAACGGATTCGAACTCCCCCCTCCCCTCCCCATTGTGCTGCCACTGCTTTGAGAGTCATACTCATAGTCATAACTAGTTTCACTGCCCATCCTAGAGTCAACTGAAGATAACCCATCATTGTAGTGCCTATACAACCACTCAACATCCACTTTCAACATCTCAATAAATTTTTCCCTTCCTCAACACCCATAACCTTCTTGAACCAAATTTCTAGGGTAACAATCTTGTAACGTGGATCAAGGATAGCAGCCACAAACAAAAGCCTATTAATCTTTTCAACATCCCCCAATATTTTGCATACTTCAACTTTATTCTAAAAGCCATGGCACTCAACAAATCATCATGACTATCACAATATGTCATCAAGTGAGTATGAATGTAAGAGACTTCTTGAAAATGCAAATTAGAAGTGGCATACATTGAACCAGAGAGGCACATCGTAACATCATAAAAAATTTGCAAAAATCTCACAAAAGTTCTCACTTTTTCCCAATCATCATCATCAGGAGCACCCAATCCTCTCCTACCTAGCCCATTCTCATTCAAATAATTATATATATGCCCATCATCCTCCTGCAACAGCTCAAAGGCCCTCTTGGTATTTTTCAGCAACATTCAACATGAGGTAAGTGGAGTTCCATCTAGTTTGAACATCAAGGCACAAAGATAAACCACAATGGATTCTCTTCTTCTCCACACAAGATTTAAATTTTGCTAACCTAGCAGGAGAAGACTTCACATACTTTCACAAGTTCCGAACCTTAATGATAGACTCATCAAGTTCTTCAACCCCTCATTGACAATTAGATTCAATATGTGTGCACTACACCTCATATGAATGAAATCATGGCCACAAATAGTTTGATCACTAGTGAAGGTTCTTTTATTCAACCAATCAATGGCACTATCATTAGCAGTGGCATTGTCAACAGTGATAGTAAGAAATTTGGAGATTTCCCATTCAAGCATACACTCTTCTAATTCCCTCCCAATCGTTGCCCCTTTGTGATCTTGAATCTTACGAAATGCTAGGATTCTTTTGTGCATCTTCCAACTACTATCAATGAAATGTCCAGTAACACACATGTAGTTGATATTTTGGATCGAAGTCCACGTATCAGTAGTTAAACAAACCCTCTGCCCTGAAGTCAAAAACATAGCCTTCAACTCCTCTTTCTCCCTTAAGAAGAGCTTCATAACATCCCTCATCACTGTATATCGAGAAAACATAGGAAACCTAGGCTCAAGAGCCTTCACAAATTCCTTAAACCCAAGACCTTCTACAATCAAGAAGGGCAATTCATCTACCACAACCATCTTAGCAAGGGCTGCCCTAATCTTTTTCTCACTATACTTGGCCAATGTAATATCTTTACTCTCCCCACTATTCTTAGACTCAAAGCTTAAATGAGATTGCCTCTTGTCCGTCTTTCCCTTGATATAAAGATACTTAGAACAACTATCTAGATGATTGAGCAAAGATGAAGTGCCTTGTAACTTGGATTTGGGAAAGATCCAGCACCCGAAGTAGGGGTACTAGTACCACTACCACCAATTTCAGGAGTACCACTACCATTAGTAGGTGTACCCAAATCATCAAAGTTAATTTGTTCCATCTGTTAAATTATACAACCCAATTCAGCAAATGTGATAAACAACCAAATCATTAATCAACAACCAAATCAGCAAAGATAAACACATTTTTCATCAAAGATAAACACAATTTTCAGCAACTATATATAGCAAATCAAAAAATAAAGCAACTATATATTTCAGCAAGGATAAAATAATTTAAAGACCCCCTGATGAAGGGCAAGCTTCGTTAAACCAGCAATCGGCAATGAAAGCACTGTCAAACTGGTATCAATTTGTAAATGGTCTTAAAAGAAAAAATTTAACTTCATAAATTAATGACTAACTTCATAAACTAATGACTAATTCTAATATAATATATATGTATAGTATAAAATCAGAAAAAATATATAACATCAACTATATATAGCAAAGATAAACACATTTTTCAGCAACTATATATAGCAAATCAAAAGCAAATAAAGCAAGGATAAACTATATATTTTCAACAAGGATAAACACATTTTTCATCAAAGATAAACACAATTTTCAGCAACTATATATAGCAAATCAAAAAATTTACCAAACTATATATTTTCAGCAAAGATAAATTATATATATTCCAGCAAAGATAAACACATTTTTCGGCAAAGATAAACACAACTTTCAGCAACTATATATAGCAAATCAAAAAATTAAACAAACTATAAATTTTCAGCAAGGATAAACTATATATTTTCAGCAAGGATAAACACATTTTTCATCAAAGATAAACACAATTTTCAGCAACTATATATAGCAAATCAAAAAATTAAACAAACTACAAATTTTTAGCAAGGATAAACTATATATTTTCAGCAAGGATAAACACATTTTTCATCAAAGATAAACACAATTTTCAGCAACTATATATAGCAAATCAAAAAATTTACAAACTATATATTTTCAGCAAAGATAAATTATATATATTCCAGCAAAGATAAACACATTTTTCAGCAAAGATAAACACAACTTTCAGATAGCAAATAAACAACTTTCAGCAACTATATATAGCAAATTTCTCAGCAAAGATAAACACATTTTTCAGCAACTATATATAGCAAATCAAAAAATAAACAACTATATATTTTCCAGCAAGGATAAACTATATATTTTCAGCAAGGATAAACACATTTTTCATATATAAACACAATTTTCAGCAACTATATATAGCAAATCAAAAAATAAAAGCAACTATATATTTTCAACAAGGATAAACTATATATTTTCAGCAAGGATAAACACATTTTTCAAAGATAATAACTTTTCAAAGATAAACACAATTTTCAGCAACTATATATAGCAAATCAAAAAATTAAACAAACTATATATTTTCAACAAGGATAAACTATATATTTTCTAGCAAAGATAAAATAATTTAAGACCCCCTGATGAAGGGCAAGCTTCGTTAAACTAGCAATCGGCAATGAAGGCACTGTCAAACTGGTATCAACTTGTAAATGGTCTTAAAAGAAATAATTTAACTTCATAAATTAATGACTAACTTCATAAATTAATGACTAATTCTAATATATTATATATGTATAGTATAAAATCAGAAAAGATATATATAGCAAATCAGCAAGCCAACAAGCATTTTCTGAAAAATGTCCAACAACTTGGGAAGAAACCAATTCATATACATTATCAAAATTCATATAAATTTATAATACATTATACAGCAGTCAGCAACCCAATAAACCAATTCATAAGCAACAACAAGATATATATAGCAAATCAGCAACCAACACCAACAAAGATACAACAGAACCCAATAAACCAATTCAGCAAGCCCTGACCTCCAATCTCCACATAATTAAATTCATTATAATTTCTAAAATACCAAAATATACACTAACCTGAGCAACGATGAACAGCAACGCAAAACCAACACTCCAACAGCAACACACACCACACAATATCTACAATAACTTCAAATCAGAATTAAGAATGAACAACAACATGTATTTTATAATCCAATAATAAATTTTATAATGACAAAAACAACATCAAAAATTTACCTGAGGTGCTGCGAAGGATGAGGGAGGGCTGTGACTTCATTTTTTTTTTTCTGAGAGCAAATGGTTCGGATCATCAAGTCAGTCGTGCTTAAAATGACAAGGAACAAAAACATTTTTACACAAGCAAGAGAAAGCCAAATCACCTTGTAGAGTGTCTGTATAGATCCCAATTCGCAGTGTCCAGCGAAGAAACCTAAGGTGCTTCTCCACACTCCGCTGTCAATTTGCAAACTCTGCATGTGGGACAATAACATATGAGAGAGAGAGAAGAGAGATGAGAGAGAGAGAGAGAGAGAGAGAGAGAGAGAGAGAGAGAGAGAGAGAGAGAGCTCTGAGACCGTGACTAAAGAGCAAGAGGCTGCGAATTTGTGAAGGATTCAAGCTCTGTACGGGGCAAGGAGACTGGCGACAACTAACGGCGAGCGGCAGCTGAGGGGAGGAGACTGGCGGCGGCAACTCAACTTAGGGTTAGGTTTTTTTTCGAAGGGAAATAGGGCTTGGAGAGTGAAATCATGGGAGGGGGGGCTGAAATCTCGAAGATTCGAAGAGAGAGAAGGGGGGTAGGGGCTGAAACCATGAAACGCGCGTTTTAGTATGGGGGAGATGAAACGCGCGTTTCACGCAGCCTATTATATCGGGTCGGGTCGGGTACAATCGGATTCATATCCGGTTATCCGACTCTGACTCGATTCCTGGTTTTCTAAACAAACTATATCCGACTCCGAATCCGGATCCGACTCCACCCGACCCGGTCGGGTCGAGACGGGTCGAATCCAGGTCGGGCAGTCGGATCGGACGCGTTTTGCACACCCCTAGAGATATATCCAGTGTGCGGGAAGGCTAGGTCCAAATCCGCAAAGGGTAGAGCCTGCACAGGGTGGATGCGGGTTAACGAGTTTGGGTCTAACCCGAGCGAGCTGGGCTACGTCAGACGCGGTTCAATAACACAAGTCCAATTCTAAGTGGATCTGGGGCAAGTTGGGTGAGACTAAGACGACAAAGGAGTTTAATGTGACCCAAATCCGAAGATTCCGGCCTCGTACTCAGCGACCCAGCTATAAAGTTGCCCGAAGGTGAAGTACTGGGCTGAGTTGTGCGAGCTATGCCGAAACGGGCAAGATGTTGTCAGAGTTTTTAGTTCGCTATGGTAGGAGTTCTAAGCTCAACAGTTGTATATAAGGTTAACACATAAATTGGAATGTTCTGAGTGATGGATGCTTCTTATTGGGTCGGGAAGAGGGGGAAGTCGGGAGAGGAAACTTTTTTTTTAGCTAGGAAAGGATGATTGTTATTATTATTATTATTTTCTGTTTTTGATAACTAAAGAGATTCGCGGGACTCATATTAACTTGGATCAGCTTGCTTGCACTAATTAGAGAATTTAACTGGACAACTCACACACCAACCACTCAATTAAGTCCCCATATAATCCTTAGAGGTAATCTAACTTGAGACTGTATTCCTAATCTACATAGTCCCAGAAGCTCCCCAACCCAGTGGCGGAACCAGGATTAAAATCCAAGGGTTGCGAACTTTAAAGACGAAATGACAAAAAAAAAAAATTCTTTCGTAATGCAAAAAAATTGTCTTAGAATTATAATGTCGAAAATTAAGGACTAAAGATTTGATATCGTATTATGGTTATCACGATATCAAAGATTTGAAAATTAAGGACTAAACTTCCATAAATGTACAACATAAGTAAGATAAACGGGACTACTAAAGAACAGTGACCGTTGAGACATGCAGTGGTGGGTGCTGGCTGAAACAATAGTAGATGATGATCCCAGTAAAAAATGTTCGGAAAAGTTTTGGATACATCCAATTTATTCGTAGTAGATAGAAAGGACGATTTCTTTTACTTATATATGTTATTAGAAGAAAATACACTTTAGCCTTGGGAATTATCACCCTTTTGGCAATGGTCACCTCTAGATCATATTAGGAATTGTGATTTCGCATATAATATTCCCATACTTAAGTCAACCGTATATCTTGTTGCAGATATTGGAACAGGTTTGATCTGATATATAATCTTTTTTTTCCCCATATCAGCAAGATTAATTACCATGAAAATTATAAAAACTTATGACAACGATATGAACTCTTTACAACCTGACTTAACCGGTAACATACTATCATAAGAAGGACAAAACCGGAAAAAAATATTGCAAAAACAAACAAAAAATCAATCGCGCAGCTAGAGATAATGCTGCATATTTATGTTTGTGTTTGTGTTTGCGTGATTTTATATATATGAATGTATGTTGACCAGATGTATGTATATATATATATAAGAAGTGGGGGCAAACTATAATTATAACTTTTTCTTTTCTTCTTTTCCCCTCCTCCAGTCCACAGATAAGCAAGAAAAACTATATTTTATAATTTTTATTATCATATGTCTTGCAATTTACGCCCTAAACTATCCATAGATTTACACTTTGCACTCCATGTTAAGTTCTTTAACTGTTAAGATTATTACACATTTTATTTTTTATTTATTTTTAAAACTTGTATCGCTAAGTATAAAATAATTGATAGCTTGGGCTGAATTGTATCTAGCTTGGTCGTATTGGGTGTAAATTGTAAAATATGTGGTAGTTGAAAGTTACATATAGTGGTCTCCCAATATAATTTTTTCATTCTATATAGAATTTTAGAGGAGGATGTTTTTTCTCTTGATTTCATTACCTATCAACAAAATATAACCTTTATCTATTCTTTTGTATGGACTAATCTACCCCTTAATTATAAGGATCAACTCTTTCCAGCTCTCCCACAGTATTAATAATACTTAACTACCCTTAGCAATACCCATTGAAGAGGCATTTCTTGTATGTTTTGATTTAGTGTCATATTCATCATGAACCAATACGTGATCGAAACAAATAGAGATATAAAACTAAAGACCAAGGTAAAATCAATTGGCTTAAACAAATATGGATCGTGTATATATATTTATGGAGGATCTTCACTATTTGTCTCTCAGCAACATCAGAATGTCAAAAAGAGGACTAAACTACGTACTAAAATTATCACATTTAACTCCAAAACTATCAAATTCATCAATGTTCACCCCTGTTATATAGGATCCCAACTGTCAATATTGTGTCAAGATTTTGATGCATTTTGATAGTTTTGAGACTAAATGTTACAATTTTGATAGTTTTCACCTCTTTTTTATATTTTGATGTAAGTTTAGGGATTAAAAATGATGTTTTTCATATATTATATAGTGTGTGTGTGTGTGTGTGTAAATACTTGAATGGTTGAAATTTGTGTTAGAAATTTAATTCAAATATAAAATCTACTTACCTAATAATAAAAATAAAATCTACCAAATCAGAGTAAGAGAGATCGACATACCAAAACCGACTCTGTTGCTTATAAAGTTAGTACAACTCAGGGTGCAATGGTCTGCAGCATCCGCGGAGGGATAGTTCCTGCAGTGTATGAGCAGTGAACGTAAACAACGCTCGAATGAAGCCCATCTTGGATAACTGAAAACCTTGGGGTTCAGATATATCCCACAAGCCCCACACCCTGCTCTAAAACAGTCATCCTGCTGCACAACTATAATAGTACACAATGCCAAATCATCTTGTAGAGTGTACCCATAATTAATTTTCAGTGTTTCTCTTCTCGTGAAAGGTCTTTATCGTTGCCTTCGGAATACCGAGAGAGAGCGAGAGAGAGAGAGAGCTCTGAGACCGTGACAAGAGCAAGAGGCTAATTTGGAAGGATTCAAGCTCTGTAAAGGAGACGGCGACAACTTGGCGGCAGCTGAGGGGAGGAGACTGGCGGCGGCAACTCAACTTAGGGTTAGGTTTTTTTTCGAAGGGAAATAGGGCTTGGAGAGTGAAATCAGGGGGGGCTGAAATCTCGAAGATTCGAAGAGAGAGAAGGCGGTAGGGGCTGAAACCATGAAACGCGCGTTTTAGTATGGGGGGAGATGAAACGCGCGTTTCACGCAGCCTATTATATCGGTCGGGTCGGGTACAATCGGATTCATATCCGGTTATCCGACTCTGACTCGATTCCTGGTTTTCTAAACAAACTATATCCGACTCCGAATCCGGATCCGACTCCACCCGACCCGGTCGGGTCGAGACGGGTCGAATCCAGGTCGGGCAGTCGGATCGGACGCGTTTTGCACACCCCTAGAGATATATCCAGTGTGCGGGAAGGCTAGGTCCAAATCCGCAAAGGGTAGAGCCTGCACAGGGTGGATGCGGGTTAACGAGTTTGGGTCTAACCCGAGCGAGCTGGGCTACGTCAGACGCGGTTCAATAACACAAGTCCAATTCTAAGTGGATCTGGGGCAAGTTGGGTGAGACTAAGACGACAAAGGAGTTTAATGTGACCCAAATCCGAAGATTCCGGCCTCGTACTCAGCGACCCAGCTATAAAGTTGCCCGAAGGTGAAGTACTGGGCTGAGTTGTGCGAGCTATGCCGAAACGGGCAAGATGTTGTCAGAGTTTTTAGTTCGCTATGGTAGGAGTTCTAAGCTCAACAGGTATATAAGGTTAACACATAAATTGGAATGTTCTGAGTGATGGATGCTTCTTATTGGGTCGGGAAGAGGGGGAAGTCGGGAGAGGAAACTTTTTTTTTAGCTAGGAAAGGATGATTGTTATTAATATTATTAAAATCTATCAGATTCGCGGGACTCATATTAACTTGGATCAGCTTGCTTGCACTAATTAGAGAATTTAACTGGACAACTCACACACCAACCACTCAATTAAGTCCCCATATAATCCTTAGAGGTAATCTAACTTGAGACTGTATTCCTAATCTACATAGTCCCAGAAGCTCCCCAACCCAGTGGCGGAACCAGGATTAAAATCCAAGGTGGCGAACTTTAAAGGTGAAATGACAAAAAAAAAAAAAAAAAAAAAAAAAAAAAAAAAAAAAAAAAAAAAAAAAAAAAAAAAAAAAAAAAAAAAAAAAAAAAAAAAAAAAAAAAAAAAAAAAAAAAAAAAAAAATTCTTTCGTAATGCAAAAAAATTTTTAGAATTATAATGTCGAAAATTAAGGACTAAAGATTTGATATCGTATTATGGTTATCACGATATCAAAGATTTGAAAATTAAGGACTAAACTTCCATAAATGTACAACATAAGTAAGATAAACGGGACTACTAAAGAACAGTGACCGTTGAGACATGCAGTGGTGGGTGCTGGCTGAAACAATAGTAGATGATGATCCCAGTAAAAAATGTTCGGAAAAGTTTTGGATACATCCAATTTATTCGTAGTAGATAGAAAGGACGATTTCTTTTACTTATATATGTTATTAGAAGAAAATACACTTTAGCCTTGGGAATTATCACCCTTTTGGCAATGGTCACCTCTAGATCATATTAGGAATTGTGATTTCGCATATAATATTCCCATACTTAAGTCAACCGTATATCTTGTTGCAGATATTGGAACAGGTTTGATCTGATATATAATCTTTTTTTTCCCCATATCAGCAAGATTAATTACCATGAAAATTATAAAAACTTATGACAACGATATGAACTCTTTACAACCTGACTTAACCGGTAACATACTATCATAAGAAGGACAAAACCGGAAAAAAATATTGCAAAAACAAACAAAAAATCAATCGCGCAGCTAGAGATAATGCTGCATATTTATGTTTGTGTTTGTGTTTCGTGATTTTATATATATGAATGTATGTTGACCAGATGTATGTATATATATATATAAGAAGTGGGGGCAAACTATAATTATAACTTTTTCTTTTCTTCTTTTCCCCTCCTCCAGTCCACAGATAAGCAAGAAAAACTATATTTTATAATTTTTATTATCATATGTCTTGCAATTTACGCCCTAAACTATCCATAGATTTACACTTTGCACTCCATGTTAAGTTCTTTAACTGTTAAGATTATTACACATTTTATTTTTTATTTATTTTTAAAACTTGTATCGCTAAGTATAAAATAATTGATAGCTTGGGCTGAATTGTATCTAGCTTGGTCGTATTGGGTGTAAATTGTAAAATATGTGGTAGTTGAAAGTTACATATAGTGGTCTCCCAATATAATTTTTTCATTCTATATAGAATTTTAGAGGAGGATGTTTTTTCTCTTGATTTCATTACCTATCAACAAAATATAACCTTTATCTATTCTTTTGTATGGACTAATCTACCCCTTAATTATAAGGATCAACTCTTTCCAGCTCTCCCACAGTATTAATAATACTTAACTACCCTTAGCAATACCCATTGAAGAGGCATTTCTTGTATGTTTTGATTTAGTGTCATATTCATCATGAACCAATACGTGATCGAAACAAATAGAGATATAAAACTAAAGACCAAGGTAAAATCAATTACGGCATTAAACAAATATTGGATTCGTTGTATTATATATTTATGGAGGGATTCTTCACTATTTGTCTTCTCAGCAACATCAGAAATGTAAAAAGAGGACTAAACTCGTACTAAAATTATCACATTTAACTCCAAAACTATCAAATTCATCAATGTTCACCCCTGTTATATAGGATCCCAACTGTCAATATTGTGTCAAGATTTTGATGCATTTTGATAGTTTTGAGACTAAATGTTACAATTTTGATAGTTTTCACCTCTTTTTTATATTTTGATGTAAGTTTAGGGATTAAAAATGATGTTTTTTATTATTATATGTGTGTGTTGTGTGTGTGTGTGTGTGTGTGTGGTGGTAAATACTTGAATGGTTGAAATTTGTGTTAGAAATTTAATTCAAATAATAAAATCTAC